>CM076583.1:361692918-361818236 GCA_034641835.2 Pinus albicaulis | reverse complement strand
TTAAGTGAATTTGCTCGAGCCAATAGGACACGATCCATGTCCACATCATTTCTGACTTTCCCATGTGGCTCATTTTTCCTGAAGACACCTGTAACATAGACTTTCACAAAATGGCTGCGGAAAGTTGCGGCAGCTGTGGAAAGTGGCAAGATTCCGTAGCTAAATGAACAAAAATATAAATCAAACAGTAGACACAAAACATAGTTAAAAACTGTTTTAGATGCTATTTTACAATTGATATGCAATGATATTGACAACTTGGAAGGTTCAGTTGAATGAAAAAGGTCTAGAAAGGTGTATGGAAAAGATGCAGATTTGAGACTCAACACAAGGTAGGAGCGAGAGGCCACCACCACTACAACAATGATGATAGTGTTGGAATCCAGGTAGGTCGATCTACCGTGTCCTCTTTTCATTCAGTAATTAGGAATCAACACTATAGCATGTCTCTTTGTTTCTAGACCCACTCTAGGGCTAGAGGAATCATCTCTGTCCGCAGAGAGGATTTACCTGCTTAAAAAATTGGAAACTCCATTGGGGATCAATGCGAGTTTGTCATTTCATCTTGTTGGGTCAGTTTCAATCATTTATTTTCTTATCTTCTTCTTCTGGTTTTCTTGCTTAGTTTACATCCTCTGTTTAGCTCCAGAGTGTCAAGATTGACCTCTACTCATTGAATTTTGGTTTTTCCCTTTTTTCCCATAGTCATCTAGCTTGGAACATTTTTCATCTGAACAATCGCGCCGATTGGCACAGGTTTCTCTTGTTGTAGTCGTGCCAACCCCTGTTTGGCACGGATTACAGCCTTACAGTCGCGCCAACTCCTGTAGGATTCGGTTTGACCTCCTTAATGAGTTTTTTGGTCAATTGTGCTTGCTTCTGGGTTTTTTTATGTGTAATTATGCCTTTGGGACTATTTTTACTACTGTCGACTTGTTTTTCTTAGTCGTTTTTCCATCTTCTTATCGATGTAAATTGAGGCCTTAGGGTTTCTAAGTGTCTTAGTGCACTGAGCCTTCTATTTGGAGATCAAGTCTTTTTTATTGTTTCCAGTCTCGTTCTTGGGTCGATTGCACTTAGTTTTCTTGATCTTTTTGAGTGATTGCTTTGGTTGCAGATTCATTTTGTTTCTCGATTAATTCTTTTCCTTATTGCTCCAAGCATAAATTGCATTGCTTGTTTTGGGTCATTTTGAAAACTTTTTCTTGGTTTGGAAGATTGCAGCATTAGTTTGAGTGCTTTCTTGTGTTTGTTTTGCGTTTTATTGATTCATTCGATTTCAATTATTACACAATCATCAAGCTAGTGTTTGTTTTAATTTTTCATGTAATTAGTGCATCATGTACTTCTTCTCATTGAAAAAATTAAAAAAAAAACATATTTTGCATTCTTTCTTTGCATCGAAAGTGAAATATTCTTATGCATAACTAGCGTTTGATTGTCTAGGAAAGAGTTTCATTTTTGTTTGATTGTGTTAGATGCATTAGTGGATTTCTTCGCATACTTTCATTGTTTGCTTTTGTTCGAAAGATCTCTATCCTTCTCGTAGCTAGCATTCATTGAATAAAAAATGATGTTCATTTTCATATAGCTTGCATTTAGGAATTTTTAGATCCAATTCGATGGGGCCTTAAAACTGAAACATAATCCAAGATCAACTTAAAAATTGATTTAATTAACCTAAGGAATCATTGAAACCTAACGAAACATTTTAGTGGTCTAGGCTAGAGATGTGTTTTGGTGTCTTAAAACCTAGTAGCTGTCATTCGCCATCTGGCTTTAGACAGCACTAGTATGGACTTGTGCTCCCCGTACCATCAAGTATATAAAGGGAGACCACTCTAGGTTGCAATCCTTTTATCCATAGGAAGCCAAGTCTACCACCTTGTAACTGTGATACACCGAACACAGAATTTGGGGAGACTACCTGCATATACGTCAAGTCCTTGGTCATTTATTTTTCATTTGATCACCAAGGTGTATATGGTAGTTCAGGAAAACCTGGTATACCCTCTTGGTTAGCATTCCAGAGTAGTCATTTTGATCTTTTCATGAATATTTAAAAAAGAAAAGAGATTGTCAAGCACTTGTCCTTTCACACTCGTTTAAAATTGAAAGTGACTAGTGTCATATTTTTCCTGTTTCTTGACTCTTAAAATATGAAACAATGAAATCTAGTTTCAGTGTCATAAAATTAATCACCTATGATCACATGGCCGTTAAAATTTTTATTAATTGGCCTATTGTTTTTCCTTGGTTTTTTATCTTGGAGTCTTCGATTGGTTTTCTTTTTCCTTTCTGTTTTGATATACAGTCACGGTTGTGGAACCACTGGTTTCGTCATCCTCCTTGCCTCCTAGTGGTCTTTTTTTCCCGGACGTTTCTTTTGAAACCCATCAATCCACTAGGTCTGCTGAGTTTTCATAACCTATTCTCCCATCTGTCCTACCTCTTGCTACTCAATCTCCTCCTGAAGAGCCAGTTGAATTCAATTGGCCTCCTTCTGGTGCTTGGTTTGGTTTTGGGAAAGAAGGATATTTTCCTCCTCTTACGTCGGGCTCACCATTTTTTGCTGCTGCTGTGCCTCCTAGTCCCCATAGTATTTTTGAAGATCTTACGGTGGATTCAGACATGGATTCATCTAGTCCTGTTGGTAGTGAAGGAATATCTATTTGTATAAGAGAATATCAACTTTTTCCGAAAGATGTACCTCATGTTTCTACTCAGTCTTCTCCACCATCGGTGTCACTTCCTCTTGGATATAGGTCCTTGAGTCAGATTATGTCTGGTGTTGCCTCCATAGTGCAATAAAGTACTGTAACTCATCCTTAGAGTTCGGTCCTCCCTTCGTTAGGACTATCACCTTCGACACCTGGTTCATCGGTTACTGTTACATCTGTTCCAGTCCAACCAACAGTTTGTGTGGCTTCATCCACACCAATTATTACCACTCAGTCGTTAGGATAGTTTCACACTCGCAGGTCTATTTTCCTCAATCCAACGTGGCCTGTTAATCCTGGTCCTAGCAGATCACAATCTAGTGTCGCGGAGACCCCACCTGCTTCTAGTGTAGTTTCCACTACTCATGTGATTCCTGGCGGTCTTACGTTTGAAGAGTATCTATTGGTTGTTCAGTAGTAGAGCTCTCAGGGTTCTCAACCCCTCCCATCTCTTGGTAATCCTCGATTCCATCACTATGATGTTGGTAATTTGGTTTATTCATTCCCGCATCATTATAATGTGTATGGTAATCTTGTTTATTTACCCTATTGATCCTTATCAAGATTTCTATGATCCTAATCAGACCATTACTCATTTTGGACCTACCTTTCCTGTGCAACCCTCTAGCTTGCAAGGAAAACCCTCATTGGGACAACCTTTAGCTCAGCAGGGCCTTGCCTCTGGTCCACAGGAACAACCATACCGTCCACAAGGCAAACCTTCCCAAGGTCAACCTTTGGTCCAACATGGCCAATCCTACGGTCTGTCTGGTTAGCCTTAGAATTAACCAGGACAATCTTATGCCTCTAGGGAGAAAAACTATCTGCTACAGGGACCACCTTTGGCATCACAACAGTCGCCACACTTTACGTATGGCCAGAATTTTGTGCCACAAGGACAACCCTATGCTCCTCCTCTGGGTAAACCTAGTTATTAGGGACAACCTGGTCCATCACAACCATTGGGAAAAACTTTCCCACAAGGCCAACTCGGTGGCCCTTGGTACTCGGTTCAACTAGCTCAGCAACCGATTCAACCTACTCCTCAGCCGATTCTATCATTTCAGTAGCCAGTTCTACCTGCTTATAGGCACCCAAGTTTACTTGCTCAACAGCCTGCTCAACCACAAGGAACTTACTACCCTCAAGGTTCACATCAATTGGTATATAGTGCGCCCCAAGTTTATTACCCTCAAAATCAACTTGTATATCATCAACCTCAAAGGCATGCTTACATTCCACAAAAAACTCCATACGCTGCTCAGCAGGGACCTCAGTGGTCTACTCCAACTCAATATCCTAGTCCTCAACCCCAATATCAATTAAATTATCCTGATTCTAATTCCTATGATCCGAATCCTCTGGAACAAAATGTATGGGGACAAAATCCCACTCGAACTGGGTGGAATGTACATGCAGGTCCTTATCAAAGACCTCCGATGACTTTCAACACTCAATTACCGTTTCTTGCTATGTTGGAATTACCTGATGTGTCAAAGTTGATGAACAATCCCATTCTTCATAACGTGTATTGGCCTCCAGTTCCAACCAATATTCCTGGTGATTGTCCTAAATTTGAGAGCAAGTCTGGCGAATACCCCCAAGTGCATGTTATGACTTACCATCTGTGGTGTTCCTCTAACTCTTGGGTTGACGATTCTATTTGACTTCGTCTTTTCCAGCGAACTCTTATTGGTGCCACTGCTAAGTGGTACATTGAGCTATCTTGTGGCAATATTTCAATTCTTTAGCCATGGCATTCCTTACGCATTTTTAGTTACCAGTCCGCTATGAGACCGGGACGCACCTCCTCACTTCATTGAAATAGGACCGAGCTACTCATATCTTGGATCATATTCATGAGTGGAGACATTGTCGTCGCATGATCAAATTTGAAATTCCTGATCAGCTTCTAACTCATTGGTTCACCACCTCCTTTGTCAATCAGATTTCCAGAGACATATCTATGGGGGCATGTGTAACCGAGGAATAAGCCATTGCTTACACCCAGTACCTTGATCTTGTGTACTCTCAATCTGATGCCTTATATGATATCTTGCCTGATGCTTCCCGACGTGGAACTTCTAAACCACCAACGACTCCATCCGTCGATGGTATAATGGGTTTTGTGTCTCAGAATTCTCAGAAGTTTTCGCCTTCAAACACTGGGAAGCTGAAGTCCGCTTCTTCCAATAATGTTTCTTCTTAGTCCACTTCGAATTCTGGTAAACCCGCAGAAGTTAATTTCATTCAAGCCAATCCTATGGATAACACTTCCAAAGGTAAAAATAAGGGTAAAGGTAAGGCCAAATCTGATGCCCCGAAACAAGATTTTCAGAAACCTCGTGCTGGCAATGGTTCTCAACGCAAACCGAAGTACCCTTGTTTAATTTGTGACGATGAGCACTTCACCAAGGACTGTCCTAGATGATCCGAAGTGAGCTGCTTGCTCAAAGGCACACAGGGAGCTCTAGCCATTCTTAAATAACCTTTCCCATCTCAACGGACTCAGATGGTAGAGCAACCTCAGTCCTCTGCCCCTTTTGGCTCTCAGGTTTTCATGATGAACGGTTTTGCAACCGTTTCTATTGCTACTCGGTCGAAAGATTATATTGGATCCCATCAGGCCATGGGGAAGATCGATGATGTTCCTCCTCCTCCACCTATTACTGGCCCTCTTGAAATTGAAAGGCCCAATGTTGAACCTGTTGTACGGCCACTTTCCAAAGGTGTACTCCGCAAGTCTTCTTATAATCTGTAATGTTCCCTTTTCAGGAATATCACAAATATATTCCAGAGATAGACTGTGGGGGTATTTTCTGGATATTTCACCTTCACAAAGAAGGGTGAGATCTAGAGGCTACCTATCCCTTCACAGACTCTATCTATAGATATGTGAAATTCCTTCCTCAGGAATTGCTGCAATAGTGTCCAAGGGGACGCTGTATAAGGAAGCCACTGAACAAATAAGGCAAACCAATGCTGGGTTACCGTAGAAAATGTATCATACAGATCCTACACATAATTTGAGCTCAAATAAATGACTCTAGATGGGTTATACATATCTTCCCAAAATAGATCTCCTAGAAAGTGCCCAAATAAGAAGCAACAACTACTCTTTGCTCAAACAAGGAAATGACATCATTATTTCAAGGGGACCATGTCACTTGAATATGTAATCAACCTTCAAATACATATGCAACATAAAATGTAGACAAAATCTTGAAGAATATATTACTCAAGTCAAGTAAAGAGTCTCAATGAGACATGTGCACAAATGGAAAACAAACACATGGTTATTTCCCAACTAAAATGAGTCTATGGGGAGGTAATCTGTGATGAAAAATGCATGAACATGAATTATCGCAATGCATAGCTCAAATAATAAAGTTTCAAGGTCTCAACCCATGAAAATACAATACAACAATCCTTTAAGAGGATTGGCTGAAAACTAGACAAAGTGGCAATTTTACCAAAATGCCGGAGTTGTTGGGCAGCTGCTGCAACTCAATAGAAACTGGAAATAGGAGGAGCCTTGCTGAAGATGATGCAATCTCTGATGTAAATCCTCTGCTTAATCTCCCAAATTAAAGGCTGATCCTTTCATTGAAGATCTCACTACCCACTGAAATGTTGCAACCCTCACTGCAAATGTTCTTTAGAAACTGCGCAGTCAAGGAAGAGGGATGCTCTTTTGCTGATGGAAAATGATTGGCCTGATGCAGAATATGATGGAATGAAGATCAGAAACTCCCTCATTGATCTCCTAAAGGAATGGAGGCTCCCTCCTCTGAAATACAATGCTGGAAGTGATGTTGAGAAACCCTCCCCTGCAACACCCAGCAACACAACTCAACCACCAATGGAGACTGCGCTAGAGCTGAATGGAATGATTTGGCCTCAAGCCAGAATATGGGGAATATGAAGAAAAATCTCTTCCAAGAGCTGCTCTATGGAAGAGATGGTATTCCTTCCCGAGAACACCCAGTGCTAGTAGCACAGCATCTCAGCTTAACAGCTAGAGAATGCACTTGTCTAAGAAGACAATAGAAATGATAATCAAAACATGAATGAGAATGGCTGCTTCATTCTCATTTTAAAAAAGTGAAAGGTGCTTTGCCATGGGTCCCACCCCTTAGGGTTTCCTCTCTAGAATGATCTCCCTCTCATGCAAACTACGATGGCCCACCAAATGAACCTTATCTTCTCAACCTGCGCTGTTAACTTGGCCTCTTCTAGAATTATCCACCTGCAATTGTCTCTTTTCACACATAGCGTGTGTAATATAGTTATTTATTGATCCCTTTTCACATTATAAGGGTTCCTTATTGATATTTTTATTATCAATGGGTTTTCTTACCCATTTATTCTCCTCCTAAAGAAAAAACAAAAGTTTTTAATATTCCATAAAATTTTGGAATATTACAGTCCTCCCCTCCCAAATGTTGCTTTCCCTCAAGCAACTTGTAAGGATAGAACTGTAGGATGTCCTCTTCCTCCAAATTTAGTATCTACTTATTATGAAATCCTCATGAAGAATGAGATGTTGTATCAACAAAGAGTCTCCATACTTCTCCTCCAAGCATGTAAACTAGCCAGTGTGGCTATCATCATGAACATGGAATGTATTCAAGAAGGAAATAAGGTGCTGTCCAGAGGTCTCCTTGAGGCATGGTGTCAAAATTAATTGGGAAGAATATTCCCCACATGTGAATCCTCCATCCCCAAGCAACCATCCATATGAATCTAGTTACCTCCAGATAAGGAAATTGCTGAACATCTTCTTCCACCTTGAGCTCCAACAAAGAAGGTGGGCTAAAAATATGAAAGTGGTAGGCATCATAGCCTACCCCACGCTGTTCACCTATCCACTTATGAAAAGTGTAGAGGAAGGCTGCTCTTGGGTTGTAGAAATGTTTCCCTCAAGTGGCAAGATGAAGTTTGGATCTCCAAGGATCTTCCCTCCTCCATTCTGAATCAAGCTAGCCCAAAGTATCTCCTTTGTGATGGGAAGGAGATCAACACCATGATATGACTCCCCATCACTCACATGGCTCACCTCAAGAAGGAATAAATGTTGAAATATGGTGGCCACATCATCTCTCATGCTCCCCTTAGAGCATGCCCTGCAAAACGTATGGGGATCTTCTCCCCCAAAGGACACATCCATCCTATGTTCCCTTCTTCCAATCATGCTCCCAAAAATAGTGTGGTCTATAGCAGCATAGAGAGCCAAAGAAAAATTCATGCTGGCTGCCATATATAGCAAGTGAGTGGGACATTGATCCCTCTTGTGCAGCCAGTGCAGTTTGGGCACAAACTGCAAGAGAGGATGACAAAAGATGTGGTTATTCAACCACCGATTTGCTACTACATTCTCCTCATGTATTTGGAGGAACTGAATGGTGTATGAGACATGAGGAGCATGCCCTCCAAAATAAAAATCTCCCCCAAGTCCATCAAGGGGATGGTCATCAACTATTCTCTTGGCCCCAAGTAGACCAAGGAGCCTTTGACAAAGAATTATCCTCCTTGGAGCAACATCCTGCATATACATGGTTAAGGAATTCAACATGTAAATCATATAAATGAACAATGTCCTTACCATGTTTTCTGCTCATGCAAATGGAGAAATTCATAGAAGAATCTCCCCTCTTCCTGCCAAGGAAAAGAAGTGACTGTGCCCACTCCTCCAAAGAGTGGTGTGCATATACTGCTCCCATGCCAATTGTACAAGTGGGAAGGCTAATGTCCTTCCCTTGCTTCCCCTGCCACAGCGCAGGTACTGAAAGGAGAGTGGGTTAGGATGATAGTGAGGGGAGGCTCCCCTCTACTTTGGTTTTACCCAAGACCCCCAATGCTGCAACAAGCTATCCCAAGGCCTCCACACTACTGAAATCAGTGATTGATGCCTCACTGTTTGAAGCATCAATCCTCCTCATCTGAACCAGTGGCCTCCTTGGTGTGATGTCTCCACTCAATGAGACATTCTCATTTGAAGATGATTGCATACATAGATGAAAAACTCTCTCCATGCTTTCACTGCGCAGCCCAATTACCTCCCTAGGTGTAATCACCTCCAAAAATGGATAGAGATGGGCCCTCCTCATCACATGGTGTTGGGTCTCTCCTCTATCTTCTTCTTGAATCTTCATGGTTTTACACCTCATCTTCCATGGCACATGTGAATCATGAAGTGTGCCTTGATCTCCATGCATGAGATCCTGGGGACCTTCTTGCAAAGACACAAGAATCCCTCTATTTGGAGAAAAATCTCCTTCTTCATTTGCATGAGGCACTAGATGATCTCTAGATTTGGTATCGCTATTTCCCTCTATCTATGCAATAAATTTGGGCAACATCCCAACAATCTAATCCACCTTTGAAAAAGAGAGCTCTCTGTTTTTTTTCTCAAAGGTGTGGGATGAAAGTTTGGCCTCCAACAAGGCTTGATGCAAGTTTTCAACTCCTCCAATGGTTTCTTGAGGTGGTTCTGCGTTTCTATGCAGGGGTTTTGTTTGAGCCCCTTGGTTTAACTCCATCACATGAGTTTCAACAATGGTTTGATCAAATATTTTCACCAGTGACTTAGTGAAATTTACATAAGATGAAGCTTTAACATTCTCAAAAGAAATGGACTCAAGTTTCCACCATGCATGAGCCTTACCTCTCAAATGCATCACTGCAACCTTGATGATTTCTTCTTCTGAAATGTGGTGCTGTTGTTGGAAGGTGTTTGGATCCTCCACCCAATATTTGGCTGAATATGAAGGTGAAACTCCAAAAGTAGAGAGATGAAATCTATCTTGTTGCTCCTTCCCCTTCACCTTGCTCTTGCAAAACTCAGAAAAAGTGGGCTGATTTCTGAATTCATGAGTGTGAGACTCATACTCCTTCAAGAAATCACTAAGTGTTTCCTCCTTAGTCACCTTTCCTCCTTCTTTCATCTCCCTCACAGGAATGATGGGCCTTTGACTGCGCTGTTCATCATGGTGTGTGGTTGCATGGTTACCCTCACCATGTGCAAATCTAGGGTTTCCTCCAGTTTCAAACCCTCTTTGAGATTCTCCATCAATCTCCCTCCTAACCTTTCTGAAATCTTCATGTGTGCCTTGCATAGATTTGGGAAGAAGACTTGTGAGTATTTTCTTCTCCTTTCTTCCAAGAGATGGAGTCTCTCTCCTATTCAACTCCTTATTTCCTTCTAGATGAGAATAGGAAGTGCAGGGGTCTTCCTTTTTTTTTTTCTCTTCCTCCTTGGGGAGGTTCTTATCCCTTTCAAAAATAGATGATATTAATCTCATCCTCTTCATCTTATGATCTCTTTCTTGGGCTTGAAGGCCACAGGCTGAGCTAAGAAAGGTGCTTTGATACCGCTGTAATGTTCCCTTTTTGGGAATATCACAAGTCTATTCCAGAGATAGACTGTGGGGGAATTTTCTGGATATGTCACCTTCACAAAGAAGGGTGAGATCTAGAGGCTACCTAGCCCTTCACAGACTCTGTCTATAGATATGTAAAATTCCTTCCTCAGGAATTGTTGCAACAGTGTCCAAGGGGACGTTGTATAAGGAATCCACTGAAAAAATAAGGCAAACCAATGCTGGGATGCCTTTGAAAATGTATCATACAGCTCCTACACAGAATTTGAGATCAAAGAAATGACTCCATATGGGTTATACAGATCTTCCCAAATTAGATCTCCTAGAAAGTGACCAAATAAGAAGCAACAACTACTCTTTCCTCAAACAAGGAAATGATAACGTTATTTCAAGGGGACCGTGTCACCTGAAGATGTAATCAGCATTAAAATACATATGCAACAGAAAATGTAGAAAAAATCTTGAGGAATCTATTACTCAAGTCAAGTAAAGAGTCTCAATGAGACATGTGCATAGAAATGGAGAAAACACTGCTTACATAGTTTATTCCCAACTAAGACTGCGCAGTCTATGGAGGTACTGCAACAGTAAATACATGAACATGAATGATACAGCAATGTAAGCTCAAATAAGAAAGGGGGAGCAAGGTCTCAACCCCTAAAAATACAATACAACAATCCTTTAAGAGGATTGGATGAAAACTAGACAAAGTGGCAATTTTACCAAAATGCCGAAGTTACTGGGCAGCTGCTACAAATAAATAGAAACTGGAAATAGGAGGAGATTTGATGAAGATGATTCAATCTCTGATGTAACTCCTCTGCTTAATCTCCCAAATGAAAGGATGATCCTTTCATTGAAGATCTCACTACCCACTGAAATGTTGCAACCCTCACTGCAAATGTTCTCTAGAAACTACGCAGTCAAGGAAGAGGGATGCTCTTCTGCTGATGGAAAATGATTGGCCTGATGCCAAATATGATGGAATGAAGATAAAAAACTCCCTCATTGATCTCCCAAAGGACCTCCTCCTCTGAAATACAATGCCGGAAGTGATGTTGAGAAACCCTCCCTTGTAACACCTAGCAACACAACTCAACCACCAATGGAGACTACATTGGAGCTAAATGGAATGATTTGGCCTCAAGCCAGAATATGGGGAATATGAAGAAAAATCTCTTCCAAGAGCTACTCTATGGAAGAGATGGGATTCCCGCCCAGGAACACCTAGTGCTAGCAGCACAGCATCTCAGCTAAATAGCTGGAGAATGCACTTGTCTAAGAAGACAATAGAAATGATAATCAAAACATGAATGAAAATGGCTGCTTCATTCTCCTTTTAAACAAGTGAAAGGTGCTTTGACATGAGCCCCACGCCTTAGGGTTTCCTCTCTAAAATGATCTCCCTCTCATGAAAACTGCGCTGGCCCACCAAATGATCCTTATCTTCTCAACCTGCGCAGTTAACTTGGCCTCTTCTATAATTATCCACCTGCAATTGTCTCTTTTCACACATGGGGTGTGTAATCTAGTTCTTTATTGATCACTTTTAAAATTATAAGGGTTCCTTATTCAGATTTTTATTATCAATGGGTTTTCTTACCCATTTATTCTCCTCCTAAAGCAAAAACAAAAGTTTTTAATATTCCATAAAATTTTGGAATATTACATAATCCAAATGCCCTTTCCCCTCACCATTACAATATTGTTGAGGATTTGGCTTAGGCGCCATCCTCGATGTTCACGTTAGAAGTACTTCAGAGTTTTCCATCGCAGCAAAGAGCTTTGTTATCTGTGATTGGCAGGATTGATCCTACCGATACTAGCCTTCTTACTTTCGATTTAGAGAATTTCGTTCCATGACTTCCATATCAGATTGCACTCATTATTCAAGTTTTTATTAATGGTCTAGATATCCATCGAGAAGTTGTGGATGAAGGTGCATCAACCTGTGTCATGTAATCTTTGTGTTGGAAAGCTATTGGGTCTCCAACCCTGAATTCATCACCAAATGCCCTTGAAGTATTTGATGGAAGAGAATCAAAACCTTTGGGTGTTCTTGTTAGTTTACCAATTACTTAGAAAGGGAAGACAGTCAATGTTGAGGTCAAAGTAATTGATTATAAAATCAATTATAATATTCTCCTCAGTCGTAGTTTGACTCATGCCATGTTATGTGTTTCGTCCACCCTCTTTCATGTTCTAAAATTTCCACACAAAGGAAAGATTGTTACCATTGATAAATTGTCCTTCTTCACCTCTTCTTTCGAGAACAACGTTCCATATGTGGATTAGATTCCTACTCCCTACGAGAGAATAGGGCCAGATCTTTTTAAATATCCTACCCTCATGGGTATTTTTTCTCTTCCTCCTCCAAATACTGTTCAGATCCATATGATCTCTCGGTCTGATGACCCATGGATTATTCCTTCGCATGAAAAAATTGATTCCTTCGGAGATTCAATGCCTTTGATTCCAATTGATATTGATTATTATGAATTCATCGCGGCATTGGAACCTTCTTCCTCTAATTTTTCTCCGTTGAGCATGTCTCTTGAAATTTATTCTTAAATCCCCTTGCTTGGCAATTCTGATTCGCCTGATCCTCTGAAAGAATTTTTTCCCTCCGATGAAGCCATCATGGAAACCATGTATCTTGAGGATCTGCTATGGGACGATGGTCATCATCATTACTCGTTCATGCCTGGCCTCGGTGCCATGTCTACTTGTCTCAAGCGTTTTCCATTTCAGGTTCCTTATCCTCCACTTCAACTACCTGTTTTGACACATGACGTATTTACGGAAGGTAACTTGAGTAATATTACATAGACGATGCCTATTAAAATTTTTGTTAAACCAAGAATCGTCGAGAACATCCATATCGGGGTCACTTGTTCTTCTGATGAAGTACAAGTTTACACTAGCCTTTTTTGTGAATTTTGTGATGTCTTTGGATGGTCCTACAAATAAATGCCCAGCATCGACCCTAGTATAGTGGTGCATGAAATACCTACTTACCCTAGCTCCAAGCATGTTTTCCGGCGTCTTCATCCGATGCACCCTAGAAAAGTTGTTGCCATTAAAGGTGACGTTGAAAAACTTCTCAAAGCTAGTTTCATTTATCCGATTCCTTTGATAGAATGGGTTTCTAATATTGTTCCTGTAGATAAGAAACAGGGAAATATTCATGTCTGCATTGATTATCGTGATATTAATAGAGCTTGTCCCAAGGATAATTTTCTTACTCTCTTTATTGATCAAATTATTGATGATTGTGCCGGGAGTGAGATTTTTTCCCTCATGGGCGGTTTTTCTATTTACAATCAGATTAACATTCTCCTAACTAATCAATATAAGACTGCCTTTATCTGTCCTTGGGGTACTTTCATGTATAAGAAGCTCCCTTTTGGCTTAAAGAATGTTGGGGCTACATTTCAACAAGCGATGTCGTATGCTTTTCACAATATTTGTCACATCGTTAAGCCTTATCTGGATGATCTTCCTGCTCATTCAGCTAAGCGTATGGACCATCCTAACCATCTTCGTCAGATTTTTCTTCATTGTCGACGTTACAATATTCGGCTTAATCCACACAAGTGCATCTTCTGTGTTGATTCCGGTAGACTCTTAGGGTTTATCGTGTCCAAAGATGGCATTCGCCTTGATCCACTCAAGGTTGAGGCTATTATCAATCTCTCCTCTCCCTCCTCATTACATCCATTGCAGATTTTTCAAGGTAAGGCTAATTTTATACGTCGTTTTATACCTAACTATGCAGAAGTGGCTAGATGATATACACGATTATTAAAGCAGGGCGTCCCATTCTGTTGGGATGAGATTGCGCAGGATTTTGAGGCCCTGAAGACATTGCTTGTCAATGCTCCTCTGTTGCATCCTCCTAACTATCATCGTGATTTTTCCCTTTATATAGCCGTCACTTTCAACACGATTGCCATGGTTCTGGTACAAGACGATGATGATGGTAATGAGCATGTTATCTATTTCTTGTCTCGTAACCTTCTCGATCCTGAGACATGCTATGCACATGTCAAGAAGTTAGCATTAGCTGTAGTTCAAGGAGTCCAGCGTTTTCATCATTATATTCTTTTGCGTACAGTGACTGTGATTTCCGATTGCAACCCCATGACCTATATATTATCTCGAAAATTTCTGGGGGGAAAATACTCAAAGTGGATTATCATCCTCCAAGAGTTTGATTTGGAATTTACTGTTGCCAAGTCGAAGAAATCACTAGTCTTTGTTGATTTGATCTGTTCCCTCCCTTTAGACTCTCCTCCGTATTGTTCTGAGGAATACATTCCAGACGATACACTTTCTTGATTAGCACCCTCGATCCATGGTATGGTGATATCATCGTTTAGCTCCATAATTCTACTTTCAGATCTAAGTTGACAAAGGATTTCTGACGACGCATCCGTCATCAGTCGCAACCTTATCGTATAGTCGGGGATACACTCTATCGTGTCGGAGTGGATTCCATTCTCCGTAGATCTTTGACTCTCAAGGAAGTCGAGAAAGCTCTAAATGATTGTCACAGTGGCACCTGTGGCAGTCACATGTCTAGTTATGCCACTACACAAAATATTATTCGTGCTGGTTATTTTTGGCCTTCTATATTCAAAGACTGCATTACCGCAGTTCGTAAATGTTATTATTGCCAGATTTATCAATGCAAGATGTGTGCGCTACTTTTACCTCTTCATCTTGTCATTACCATTGGTACCTTTGCGAAGTGGGGCATCGATTTTATGACGTGTAACCCTCACTCAGCTGGGGGGCATGCTTATATTATCGTAGTTGTGGACTACTTCACCAAATGGGCCAAAGCAATGCCTACATTTGCCACTGACGGTAAGACAATTTCCCAATTCATATTCAATCACATCATTGCTAGGTTTGGTGTCCCTGAAGCCATCGTTACTGATCATGGTTCCCATTTTCAGCATTACATGGTGGCAGATTTGACTTCTAAGTTGGGTCTACGTAATGACAGTTCAATGCCGTACTATCCTCAGGCCAATGGCCAAGTTGAAGCCATTAAAAAATTTCTTGTTACCATACTTCAACGTACGATTGGGAGCCATAAATCCAATTGGAATCTCATGTTATTTTCAGCTCTTTGGGCATACCAAACCTCAGTTAAGAGTGCAACTGGATTCGCCCCTTTTCAGTTGGTTTATATTATGGAAGATACTCTTCTGATTGAGTGTGAAATACCTTCAATAAAGTTGGTTGTTGAATTACTGCCGAATACTTCACCAGAAGAAGAGTGTCTCCTTTATTTAGAAAGGTTGGACGAAACCCACCGCTTTGCTGCTCTGGTTATTGAAGCACAGAAAAAGTGGGCCAAAGCTCATTTTGACCATTCAATTTCCCCTCTTTCTTTCATTGAAGGAGATCTCGTCCTCCTGTATGACCAAGGTCATGATAAGCTGGGGGCAGGTAAATTTCAACCCATGTGGCATGGGCCTTACATTATTAAACGTGTGTTGCATATTGGGGCCTATAAGCTTATTGATTACGAATCTCATCCTCTAGAACAACCCAGAAATGGGTTATATCTCAAAAAATATTATGCGTGAGTCATTCATGCATGATTTGTGTACATAGGTGTTTTTTTTTCATGTTTGTACATGTTTTGATTTGGTGTGCTTTGTGAGCATTTTCTTGCTTATTTGGGTCTTGCTTATTTGGGCAGATGTCTATTAACCCTTATGTCAATTTCATGGATAGTGCTTCCCGCAGTACCAGGAATTTGTCTTCAGCAGCCTGGGTAATATATGATCCTGCTGGTGAATTGATAGAACTGTAAGGTATTTTTCTAGGACACAGTACAAACAATGTCGTTGAATATAGTGTTGTCCTTGAACTATTAACCGAGGCAATCAATCTCAGCATACGTGCATTTCTTGTAAATCTATATTCATAGCTTGTTGTTCTGCAACTCAATGGTCATTATTCATTCAGAAACCCATACATTTTGAGATTGTATTTATGTATTCGTTTGTTGGAAATACATTTTTATTTTATCACATATCAACATATTCCCAGATGAATGAATGCATTAACTGATACAGTGGTTAACATTGTATTAGATAGACATTTGCATAATTTGTAAAATCATCATCATGTGAAAAATATCCATGTAGGAATATATATAGATATAGATATATCACATGTTTGCATCAGTGTGCATCATAAATTCAAAAAATATGTGTGTTTCTGTTACATCTTGAGACACCATGTCTCTCAAAATATGCAGGTATAAAGTATAGATGTCTAATCGGCGTGATGCTCATGGTAGCATGTCACTACCCATACGAGCCACCTCAGTAAGCAGTGAATGCGGCTTGGCACCTCGACAGTATGTCTCTGGTAGGAATGAGGAACATCGTCGAATCGTGCGTAGTCCGGGATGTTAGTCATCAATATTTTTTACCTGTTATTGATGACTAGTTTCCTTAGCTGAGTTTTCTAGAAGCTAATATCAAACTGTCAATTTGTCATCTAGAAAACACCCCAAAACAATTTTTGTCCTCCTACCCCTTCCTGTCAGTCTATGATGAGAACAAACTCCAGTTTTCAAGTCCTACCTTGTTTCAGCAAAGTATCCCTGTGTATAGCTGTCATAACTGTGATTATCTACTATCATTTTCCCCTGTTGCTCATGCCATTCACTATCCAAAGGTTGAAAAAGTGTCTGCTACTCTATCCCTGATCATCTTGTCATATGACAATCTGATCATGCCTAAGAAAACACTCAGAATCTGTGAAAATTGTCCCTAAGTTAGATAGTGGTGTTTAGAGATTTTTTCCTTGGCTAAGATATCCTAAGTCAAAAAGCCTGTGTCTAGTACCAGTCAGCCTTAAATATTTCCCTATTTCTGCAAAGAAAGCATTGTTCTATCCATAGGTCACACACCACTAAGGGGTCACTTTGTCTCATTTCAGAAGAAGTTCAACAAAAATCCAAATCAGGAAAATATGAGGATGTTCACTGTCTAAATAAATATGCTTAGATCAGGAAAAATATCCATGAAACACCAAAGGAGCTCTCTAAGGTTCAAAAACATGTGTTTTTACATCTCTGCAGGGGTGTAATTGAGTGATGATCATGTAAGCAAATAAGAGCAAAGGGAGAAGTTCAAACAGGTCTCTCATGTTGAAAATGTTTGCCATAAATGATTAGATGAAGAGCTCTAAAATAAAGAGCACCAACTGTACATGTTATAAATCTAAAGGCTGCCTGAAAAGCAGAGATCATTCCTCATGTCAAATGAACACAAAAGACTAAGTGATGCTAATCAGCAGTGCTCCATAATCTACTCCAAAAGTAGTGCTGCATAATTTTTCCGAAGGGCATCATCATGTAGGGCATAAGAACACAGCTGCTTCTTATGTTACCTGGAACCTGAGTTGCAAAAATTGGTCAAAGGAAATTTCAATATGCCTCTGAAAGCACAGTCAAGGGAAAAATTAGCTCAATAATGTCAGCGAACACTCTCCATATACAAGTCATTTTTCTTCTAGTTTTGTGTTCATAGTGATATTTTACAAAAGGATATACACATCTCAAACAAGGCCTCATAAAGCAAGAGGACATGAGTTTCAAGTAATTTTAGCAATGATAAATGTAAAATTCCATTTCCTTTCTTATTGACATTCTTCAAACAAACATACAGAGCAAGTTACATTGATTGAAATAGATGGAGATCCTGTGTTAAAGATAACCTCCTTCAATAATAAGTATAGGGTTAGAAACACAATGATGGAACCTCCTTGATATAAAAGCAGAGGGTAAAAGACACATTGTTGTGACCTCCTTCACTAAAAAGCAGAGGGTCATCATGTTTTTAAGTAGCTTCAGGAGAAGTTTTGTGCCACCTCCTCCGAATATGACAGAGAATGCATCACCAGGATTGATTGATGTTGTGTTTGAAATGTTTCTGTTGATAAGAAAAGTTGAGAAAAAAGTGGTGAAACAAATGAAAGTTCATAGGTTGAATAGTATTTTCACATCAAAAGCCAAAGAGTGACATGATGGTGTTAAAAGGCCTCTGTTTTTCTATTTATAAAAGCCTCCTTCAAAGTATAATCCAAGGGTGGATTTTTTTACTAAGAGCAGACTCATCTGAATGATAAAATTGGTAGACCAAGCTCTGTTTCTAGTCATTTATGCAAACTGGTATAGAGAAGAATTCACACAAAAGGTGTATGTGAAAAGGGCATTTTTATTTTACAGATCCATTATGGTTTATCATAACTAACCCCTCCAAATGATGAATGCAGGGCATGCGCCAAGAGTTATTTTTTCACCTCATTTAAAAGACAGTGGACACATGGTTAAGATAGGTGAACTTTCATTATTTAAATGCCTCCTTCATTATGAGATAAGGGACCAACAATGATTCTAAATGAACATGAGTGGTCACATTTGCAAGGAATTTCTTCAGGACAAATAGAAGGTCTACACAGTCAAGAGAAAGTGTTAATACAAAGTGCCTAACAGTAACCCTCATCATTTCCCCAATCATGTTATTCACTCTTAAAGGGATTCAAAATTCTTTTGAGACAAGGACACTTACCATAAGCAAAGTCACATGGGAAAGAGGACAGTTGGTTCGAGAGACTTCAATAGTGGCCTCCTTCACAAAAGCAGAGGGTCAGCTCTCCAAATGATTAATAGTCCATATAGATCAGCTTATTCAAAGGGTAAAACAAAGATGTAAGGGACAAAGTCTTAGTGGACACAAGAAGTTTACATTATGAAATGTTTTAAATCAGAGGATAAGTTCTAGTTTCAAATTTAAAAGGCCACCTTCGAAAGGACTATGTGGCACAATGTCTTATAAAGATAAGTTTTTTTTTAGAGGCCTATTTTGTAAACCAGCTGAAAGTAAAACCATGTTTAAAGACCTCCTTTATAAACAATTATAATACCAAACTAAAAGGATCTCCTTCACTTCATAAAAAACAGAGGATGCATTGTGGTGATTGAGAGACTGCAGTGGTGCTTTTATAATAAACTCCTGTGTAAAAAAAGAAGAGGAAAAACAAAGTTTTATATTCCTTCATGACAAGCTGAAGATTAAAATATCATCAAGGTTGAAGATAGGTTTGAGAGGAAATTTGTAGTGACATCAGAGATTGAAGACATCAGTCATTTTTCAAAAAGTTTCTTTCAAGCAAGCAAAAAGAAGGCTTCTTCAAATTCTGAAAACAAAAGCACCAAGTCATTTTCAAATATCTGCAAAGATAAAAGGGAAGATTGTTTTGTTTTTTAAATTAAAAAAGGATGGAAAGATGGTTTAAAAAACCTCCTAAAGTATAAGAGGCACGAGTAGCATATCTTTGTGTCATTGTGCAAACCAAGCCACGGAGGAAAGAACGAATTTTTAAGGCATTTGCAACTTTTATTACGCACGGCGCGCCTGTGTCTTTGCGGGGCGCACCTGTAGGTGTTTACAAAGGAATTTTGTTATAGGTGCGACGCACCTGTATTATTGCGCAGCACGTCTGTGCCCAGAGCTGGGGCCATCCCTGAACGACCCAACAACCATTTCTGAACGTGGCGCCTCATCCTCCCGACCTATTTCTCACTCATGATTTTTTTTTTCAAGCCCAACTTGTGAAAGTTTAATCCATCTAGCCCAAAAAACTCTGCACAAGTTGGCCAACCTCCTTGACTAGCCTTGTTTGCCTCAGAAAAATCATGACCCATTTTCAGCTCGCCTAGGCCACTTCTGAACGTAAGTTTTGCTTGCCCAGGCCAATATTGAAAAGAGCTGCAGCAAAGAGAAAAAGGCCACCAAAGGTGTTGAATACCAAAATTTTTCACAAGGAACACATACAAAGAGGTATTTATATTTTTTATCCAGAAGTTTTGATTTAAATATATGTTTGAAAATCACAAATTCTGAAGAAAAATAGCAGTAAAAAAGGGCTAAATATCTGTTAAGTTGTAAAGGACCTGTTTTTCAAGCCTCCATAGGAGAAAATGAGAGGCCAAACATTGTGTGCTAAAAGTAAATAGAACATGTCCTCAAGGTCATAGGTTTTTGTGTGCCAGCCTTAAGAAAAACACAGTTGCTCTTAAAACTGTCATATTCATTAAGAAACAGAGAAACAGTGATAAAGGAAGAAAGGCTTGTTGGAAGTTTTGAAGGGATATTTGTTGATTTGAGTTTGTAAAAGATAATCATAGTTTCACAGAGAAGCCAAACATAGTGCTTAAAGAAAAACACAGTTTTCTCTTAGGACTGTCAGGGTTATAAAGAGAAAAAAAGCACAGTTTGCTCTCAAAACATGTCTTGTTTTCCAGTCTAGGAAAGAATAGAGATTTCAAAGGAAGGACAATAATTTTCAAAAGAGGAAACATAGCTATTTCCAAGAATACTCAGTTTATCTAAAAATCACAGAGAATCAGGGATAAAGGAGGAAAGATTTGTTGTTAGTTTAAAAGATTTTTCTTGCTGTGAGTAATTAAAGATAAACAAAGTCTTATAGAGAGAAAACTGGGATTGTTTTGAAGACCTTTGCTCAGTAACAAGAGGAGATAGTACTTTAGAGAAACAAGCTAAAACTTCATCCAACAAATTATCTGCTTGCCTAGGAAAGAAAGGACAGTTTTTTTCAAAGGAGAAACATAGTGTTTTTTCAAGAATATACTCTTTTTTTAGAGACAAAGGAACATAGTGATTCTCAAGAGTGCCTTCTTTGTTCAAAAATAGAGAAAGACAGTGATTAAGAAAGAGTTTTGATTATTTTATAAGGGTTTTGCTCACCTCTTAAATAGTGATTTCAAAAAAGCCAGTGATTGAGGGGAAAGAGTTTTTGTGTAAAAGACAAAAGGGGACTTGTCTTCAAAAACCACAAATAGATCTTATTCAAGGCCTCTTTTCTCAAGACACAGTGCTGGAGAAGTAAATTCGTTTTCATTTAACCAATACTTGTTTTCCAACTAACTATAAAATCAGTGCTCAAAGAAGGGGTCTATTTTTTAGTATAGTTCAAGGTCTTATTTTGGTAAGTCAGTGAAGGGTATTAGAAAGCAAAAATGCCTCCAAAGAAGGATAGCAGAATTGGGTGTCACCATAGGTATGAGCCTATTACAACTCAGGAGGTGAATGAATCCCCTTCAGTACTCTTCAATTTTCATGAATTAGGGTGCTTGGATTTTTGCCAAAAAGTCCAAGAAGTAAAAAATCACCCTCCTTTGACACATTTGTTTGCTTTGAGGCTGCAAGAAGGGAAAATTCACATAGCAGGTCTGGACTTCAAACTCACTCCTAGGGATATCTCCAAAGCAACTAATATCCCCTATATAGGAGAAAAGTGGTTCAAACAAACATACCTAAATCTGAATCACTATAAACCCTTTCTAAAATGAGACCATTAGGATGCTTGCCAAGCTATTTTCCATTTTTCTCACTTATTGAGCAGCTATGCCCCCCTCATGAAATTCATCATGAAGTATTTCACATGTGAAGGGAGGTTTTCCCGGATTTATGCCTATCACATTAGGCTTCTTATGAATTTCACAAGAACTCAGTTGCTAAACCTACCTTTCTTCCTCTATAGAAGCATTGACAATATGGCCTCTACTATCCAAAAGAAGCCCTTTTATTAAAAACAATCTTGTTTGTTTCATAATTCCCTTATCAATATCATCATCCTCCATCAACTTGAAAAGAAAGGAGTGTCTTGGGAGACCTTCATTTCTCATCCAAATTTCTCCATTGCCTCTTCATCTCATGTACCTTCCTCACCATCCACTCACCATGTCTCTCCCTCTTCTAGTCAGTCTACTCCTAAAAGGAAAAAATCCCCTATGATTGAGAGTGAAGAAGAGAAGAGGCAAACTAGTGATGAAGAAGGGAAAAATGACAAGAAGCAAACTAGTGATGAAGAAGGGAAAAGTGACAAGAAACAAACTAGTGATGATGAGGGATAAAGTAAAGAATATAAACATGACAGTGAGGAAGAAGGAAATGATGGCAAGCATGAACAAAATGATGGTGAGCATAGAAGTCATGAAGAGGAACATGATGGCAGCCAACACAACAGTAAGCATGAGGGTGATGAGGGACAAAATAGTGAAGGTAAAGAACACAACAGTCATGAAGAAATAAGTGACAAAGATTAACAAGACAGTCCTCAAGAAAACAAACAAACCGGCAGCCAAAACAATGATGATGAGGGTCATAATAGTCCTCAAAGAGACACTAAGGATGATAAACATGACAGCCCTCAAGCAAGCAATGATGATGGCAAGCAAACACCAAACAGTGAACATTATGAAGGGGGAAGCATGGAGCAAAAAGATCAAAACAGTCCTAAGGGTAGCTAAGACCAAATCAAGGACCAAGTTGAGCAAGTGCAAGTAATGAAACCTCCTCTCTCTTCTCCTCAACACGACCCTGCGGAAACATGTGCCCAGGCCCCCTCTCCTCGCAGCCAAGGGCCAACGTCTTCCTCCAAAGTGGTGGGGCCTGAAACACTCTAGATGCTGCAAAAGATCCCTCAAACAATGCTCATATAAATTGTGGAGTATCATATTATATTTCCAGGCTAGTCTCACGCGTTGTCGTTGCGTCGGGCACGGCGAGGGGGTCACGGGGCGGTAGCCCATTTGTCAATTGAGCGACGCCACAAATTTTTGGTATGCGGTCCCACTCATAGGTGGACCCACCCATGTTTTGTGCATGAGTTTGCACATGGTTTTGGGGTACAATGGTTTTCGGCCCCTGGTATTTTGTAGATCCGGTCAAGGGAACTACGGTTATGTTCTAATCCAGGGTTAATGGATTGGGGTTTATGTATGCTTCGGCATGTATATATATGTGTTGTAACACTAAAGGAATATAATGAAAAATCAAGCTGGTCATCTCGATTTGGGATCTAGGGGAAAATATCTGTGTTTATCTATTTTATGTTTTATTCTCTTGCTCATTTATTTGGTATTTTTCTATTATAAGTTCATTGTGTAGATAATTTATGTTCGAGGGTTAAGACTACATTTGGTATCAGTTCTTGTGAGCTTCGTGAGGGGATGCCAACACAGCCCATTGAGGTTTTAACAAACTGGTAGACCTACTGATGGAGAGGTGGAGTCTGCATGATGAGATTCTGCAGAGGTGAAAGAAGATGGCAAGCGACGGAAAGATAGAGATCGAGAAATTTAATGGTCAGAGTTTTGAGTTGTGGAAGCTCAAGATGGAGGATCTGCTGGTGGATAAAGATCAGTGGATCGCGGTAGATCCAAGTACTAAACCAACGGCAATGTCAGATGAAGACTGGAAGAAACTGGATCGGAAGGCCAAGAGCACAATACGGTTGTGTGTGTCAGATTCAGTATTGTTGAATGTATCTGGGGAAGCTACGGCGAAGAATTTGTGGGAAAAACTTGGTACTTTGTACCAATCTAAGTCTCTGGTGAATAAGTTGTTCCTGCGGAAAAAGCTGTATAACCTGAGGATGAAGGATGGAGACTCGGTGACAGAGCATCTGAACGCCTTCAATACTGTGGTAAGTCAGCTGTCGTCTGTTGATATTAAAATGAAGATAAGTGCATTAGTTTGTTGTGCTCTCTACCAGACTCGTGGGACAGTCTGGTTATTGCAATAGGTAGCAACACAACTACCTTGAATTTTGATGACATTGTCTCAGCCTTGCTGTCGGAGGAAATGAGACGGAGAAATATGGAGGGTCAGAATGGAGATGCCTTATCTGTACGAGGAAGGTCCCAGAACAGAAACAAGAATAAGGTTTCGAGTGGGAGATCTAAATCTAGAGGGAGATCTAAATCTCCTGGAAAGTTTGTAACGGTGTGCTGGAAATGCGGAAAGGAAGGGCACTACAAAAAGGAATGCAGATCTAAAGCTCCTGAGAAAGGAAAGGGATCTGATGAAGCTCCTTCTACAGAGGCAAAACCCACCTCAGATGAAGGTGGGGATGTGTATTTGGCTTCTTCTTCAAATACACATGTAGATCATGAGTCATGGTTGATTGACTCAGGTGCATCCTTTCACTTCACTCCCCATAGGGAGTGGTTCTGCGAGTATGAGAAATATGATGGTGGTGATGTCTTCCTAGGGGATGATAGGAGGGCCAGAATCATTGGACGTGGAAAGGTCAAGCTGAAGCCGCAAGGTGGAAGGATTAGAACACTTCCTGGTGTTCTGCATATTCTGCATTGGCCAGAAATCTGATTTCTGTAAGCAAGATGGATGATGTAGGTGTAAAAACAGTGTTCGAGAAAGATGCCTGCAAGATGGTTCGGGGAGCACTGGTATTAATGCGGGGAGTTCGGACTGGAACTCTGTACAAGCTACAAGGTAGCACTTTTATTGATGGGTGTGACAGTTCTGTGGTTCCTGAAAGTGGGACGGAAAGTATAGCTGTCTCTAGAGAAAATACCATGCTATGGCATCAAAGGCTTGGACATATTGGAGAGAAGGGCCTTCGGATACTGCATAGAGATGGTATGGTAGAAGGTATGTCTAATTGTTCTTTGGATTTCGATTTCTGTGAACATTGTGTATATGGGAAGCAGAATCGGGTGAGTTTTCCTTCTGGTGCTAAGAGGGCAAACAAGATATTGGAACTTGTGCACAGTGATGTGTTTGGGCCTGTGTCAGTTCCATCACTGGGAAAGTCTGTGTACTATGTTTCATTCATAGATGACTTCTCAAGGAATACATGGATATATTTCTCGAGGAAGAAATCTGAAGTCTTTGACAAATTTAAAGAATTTAAGGCCCTGGTGGAAAACCAGACAGAAAAGAAGATAAAGGCATTGAGGACAGATAATGGTGGGGAGTTCTGCAAGAAGGAATTTGAAGAGTTCTGTAAGAAGTGTGGTATAGCACGGCAGAAGACTACTCCATACACACCTCAGCAAAATGAAGTTGCAGAAAGAATGAACAGAACGTTGATGGAAAAGGCAAGAAGCATGCTCAGTGGTACCGAGTTAGGACAAGAATTCTGGGCAGAGGCAGTGGAGACTGCATGTTACTTAGTTAACAAATCACCTTCATCAGCGTTGGAGGATAAGACTCCACATGAGGTATGGACTGGTAAGAAACCCTCTCTTTCACATATAAGGGTATTTGGATGTGATGCATATGTACATGTTCCAAAGGAGAAAAGGACCAAGTTGGATAATAAATCTAAAAGGTGCATCTTTATTGGGTATAAGGATGGTTTAAAGGGATACAAGCTTTGGAACCCAGAAACAAAGAAGGTTGTGTACAGCCGAGATGTGGTGTTTAGAGAAGTGAAAGATGTTGTTAAACATGAAGTCCTACCAAAGGAACCTGAGAAGATAGAGTTTGAGCTAAAGGAGGATGAATCAGACTCTACAACAGAAGAAGACTTAGAAGATGAAGAGCCACAAACTCCAGCTTTGAGAAGATCAGTTCGGGAAAGAAGGCAACCAGAAAGGTATAGTCCATCTGCTTTCTGTTCATGTTTTGCCTTAACTATAACTGATGATGAACCCAGAACTGTCAGGGAGGCAGTAGATTCAGAGGATGGAAAACTCTGGAAGGAGGCCATGGTTGATGAAATGGCATCCTTGCACAAAAATGAGGCATGGGATCTGGTGGAGTTGTCGACTGGAAGGAAGCCCATCGGGAGCAAATGGGTGTTTAAAAAGAAGATGAATGTAGAAGGCAAGGTGGAGAAATACAAAGCTCGGTTGGTAGCAAAAGGTTATTCCCAGGTGCCGGGAATTGATTTTGGTGATATTTTTTCTCCTGTTGCCAATGTTACTTCTATTAGATTACTTTTATCTGTTGCTGCTGCATTTGATTTTGAGATAGAACAGATGGATGTGAAGACAACATTTCTTCATAGGAATCTAGAAGAGGAGATCTACATGAAGCAACCTGAAGGCTTTATGGTGAAGGGTAAGAAAGAACTACTATGCAGGTTGAAGAAGTCTCTGTATGGGTTAAAACAGTCACCAAGGATGTGGTATCAGAAATTTGATACCTATATACGGGGACTTGGCTTCACCATAAGCAAGGAGGATCATTGTGTTTATTTTAAATTAATTGGTGACCGTGTTATTTATTTGGTCTTGTATGTGGATGATATGTTGTTGATTGGAAATGACAAAGAAATTATCCAAGATTTGAAGACCCAACTGTTCTCCAAATTCGACATGAAGGATCTTGGTGCCGCAAATTATATTTTGGGCATGGAAATTAAGAGAGATCGGGCAAAGAGGAAGCTCTGGTTAAACCAGAGGAAGTATGTCGAGACTATATTGCAGAGGTTCAATATGCAAGATAGTAAACCGGTGAAGGTTCCTATTCCTGTAGGTGTAAAGCTATCTGCTGAACAGTGTCCCAAGACACAAGAAGAAGAGGAGTATATGTCCCGTGTTCCATATGCAAGTGCAGCGGGTAGCCTGATGTATGCAATGGTCTGTACTAGACCAGACATTGCACATGCAGTGGGAGTATTGAGCAGGTTTATGTCAAACCCAGGGAAGGAGCATTGGACAGCAGTGAAGCGGGTTTTCAAATATTTACGTGGCACTAGTGATTATGGCTTGTGCTACCAGGGAAGACCAGGATTGGAAAGAATGTTGGACATTCATGGTTTTGTTGATGCAGACTGGGCTGGAGATCTGGACCAAAGAAGATCTACAAGTGGGTATGTGTTTAGCTTATTTGGAGGTGCAGTCAGTTGGATGAGTAAAAGACAGTCTGTAGTGGCGCTTTCAACTACAGAGGCAGAATACATAGCAACCACTCATGCAAGCAAGGAAGCAGTTTGGTTGCAGAGATTGTGTTCAAGTATGGGGTTGGTACAGCAAGCTATAAGGATAGACCGTGATAGCCAAAGTGCAATTTTCTTGGCTAAGAACCCTGCTTATCATTCAAAGACAAAGCACATTGATGTTCAATATCACTTTGTTAGAGATATGGTTGAGCCTAAAAGGGTGTTGCTGGTAAAGGTGGACACTTTGAAGAATGTTGCAGATGCATTGACGAAGTCTGTGAGCACTCAGAAGTTCTCTTGGTGTAGAGAAACAATGGGTGTTGAAGAATTGGCCCAATGACTAAGCTCTCCTATGGCCCCCTGTGGAAAGAAAACAAGAAGTGGGAGAATGTTGGGTATGTGTTATATTCTTTCCATGACTAGCCCCACGCGCTGTACGTTGCGCCGGGCGCAGCAGGGGGGTCACAGGGGGGGCGGCAGCGCCCCGGCAAATTTTTTTTTGGTATGCGGTTCCACTCATATGCGGACCCACCCATGTTTTGTGCATGAGTTTGCACATGGTTTTGGGGTATTTTGTAGATCCGGTCAAGGGAACTACGGTTATGTTCTAATCCAGGGTTAATGGATTGGGGTTTATGTATGCTTCGACATGTATATATATGTGTTGTAAGAATAAAAGGAATATAATGAAAAATCAAGCTGGTAGTCCCAATTTGGGATCCAGGGGAAAATCTTTGTGTTTATCTGTTTTATGTTTTATGCTCTCGCTATTGTTTATTTTCTGTTATAAGATTCGTGTGTAGATAATTTCTGTTCAGGGTTAAAACCTACAGCAATGTCACAAGAGAGCTAAGAAGTAGAGGAAAACTTCCTAAGAAGAGTATTGTTGAATTTCCAAAGAGGAAAAGGACCAAGAAGTATATCCAAGGCAAGGGTAAAGAAAAAGAGGAACAACAAGAGAGTAGTCATGAAAAGGAAAGGGAGTTTGACATTATACAAATAGACAGTGATGTTGGAGATGATGAAGCTAGGATTCTTGAGGCTCTTTTGCAAAACAGAGAAGCCCAAATTCATGACCTACAAGCTGATCTAGAAAGGTAAAAGGACCTCATACATGTTCTACAGATGCAAAACAAACAAATGAGTGGTCAAATGGCAGTTTATGAGGCCCGAGCTTTCAAATACCAAAGGGAAGCCTACAAAGCACAAGTCAAGCTTGAAAAGTTGATGGGTGAATTTGATGATACTGAAGAAGAAGAGCAACCAATAAGAAAGAGACCTAGGACTATGGGTCTTAGGAAAGCTTTGGAGAAAAAGAAGGAAGAAGAGGCAACCCTTGTTCGATCTTATCCTCTCACTCAATTGCTCGCCCAAGAAATAGAAAATGATAAAGAATCATGGCTTGAAAGAGCCAACAAGCATTTGGAGGATAAATTAGAGAAAGCTAATAGAGACTTGAGTCTACAAAGGAATATGATCATGCACTACAAGAAGTTGAACCAATTTGCTCGAAGAAAGCTCAAACTTTCTCAAGAAAGGCTCAAACTTTCTCAAGAAAGGCTCAAAGCTGCCCAAAAGAGGCGCCTGGTAAAAAAGTGGAAAAAGGCATATCTGGGTTTGAAAACTTGGCCTCAGCTTCCTTGCATTCTTCTAAGAACCCATAAGGAGCTTGCTCGCCAAAATTGAGCAAATATGACATGAATTTGCTTTTTGTGTTTTTTGGCCCTAATTGCACATTTTTCAAGGCACTACCATGGGTGCTAGGAGCATCCTCAGCTCATCAAAGTCATTTTTTTGGATGGAATAAATTTGGGGGCAGCTACTCACAAATTTTCAGATCCAAAGGAGGTGTTTTGGTCCCCCAAAGAGGCGAAAAACAATGATTTTTTAACTTTTTGTCTCATATATCAGCAAGGGCTACTTTTTTGGCTATTTTTTTCACTCAGTCCACCTTTTGACATACTTCTAGGGACCATTTTGGGAAAAATCAAGTAGTTCCAGAAACTTGACATCTAGGGCTTTCCAACGAGCCATCACGGGCCGCGTTTCGACATCGAGAGGTCCCTCAAAATTTGTCTACAATACAGGCAATTTTCTGCTGCTACGTTCCTGTAGCATTTTGGCAAAAAAGACAGATTTCTGAAGATGCTCATCCAAATGTGCGTTAAGCATTTTTTAGCCACTGTAGTCATGAAAAGTCAATTTTATTTGCATTTTTATCATTTTATAGATATTTTTGAAGATATTTTGTGCCTTGGGCTTTGCAAAGCCTCAAGGACAAAATTAGATATTTGCAATAGGCCAATGGCCTTCTAGATGCTCTTGGATATTTTCTTTCTCTTTAGCCTATATATTCCAAGAGATTTCATTGTATCAAGAGGCTAAACTTGATGTTATAGAGCAATACATGGTATTACAAGATTTGAAGAAATACTTTGTCTCATGATGTGGATGATTTCTTGTTTGTCTTGGATGGTGGAAGAGGACTGTTTGTAGGATTCCATGCCTTGGTGAATGGTATAGTGTTCCTTATCTGTATGTTTTCCTTAGTTTATCATACATGTTTTCATGCTTTTTTCTTGCTGTAGGTCAGTAAAGAATGGATTTGAGACATGCCCATGGAGGCACCTCAAGTTTCCTGATTCATTACAGCTTCTATGTTTTCCTTCTTTCTTAGTTATGTCAAAGAATTCTTAACTGCTTTTTGATACCCTAAGAACTTGTTATCGATTTCATTAATGGTTATTATGTATGCTATCTAGTGTGATTCACGGTATGCCCTGCTTACTCATAGCTATCCAAAATCCCATCACTGAAACCTTTCTCTAAATATTTGATTGTCCTAGTTAAACCAAAGAGGTCTTGTTTCGATCTTGCCCTTTGCCTATGGTCTACAATCTTAGTTCAAAGTTCCCAATAGCTCAAATATGATGTTTAGGAGTTCCCTCTTCATAGATTGAGTTGTTTGTTTGTCTTGTTTGTTTTCCCCAAAGTCTGAAGGTGATTTTCCCAAATTTAGAGGGTCCTATACTTCTATGTATCGCCTGAATGTTTATTTTATGCATCTATCAGTTTGAGTTACATTTATAGTGATTAAATGTTAGCCCTAACACATGGATGTTTTTTGTAAAGCTATTTGTGCTTAAAAATTCATTTTCTTTCACAAATTTAGTTTCCATCCCATTTCACTCCACCTAAAAGATCCATTTTACCTCGACCAAATCGGCCCTGTAATATACCTTATCCACCTTTTGAGGTAGTCTTGACCTTATCGACCCCATAGCCCAGTTGATCTGAAAATATTCTTATCCATTTATCCTTTGATCAGTTCTCCCTCAAAATACCTAAAACAAACCAAAACATACTTAACAACTAGCCTAAAATCAGATACATAGAAATAAAACAAGTTTACATCCTTTTCACAAATAGAGAGAGCCCTCTCTGAGTCCAGGAAGGCTAGGTCCTTGGGCTCCAAAGTTGGTTTGATGTTACCCTGTCATTTGGCTTGTCAATTTTCCAAATCATGGGACCCTAACACAGGACTCCACGTGTGATCCCCTCTAGGTTGCGTACGATCTCCTCCTCTTCACTTCCCTCGCCATGAGGGTCAAAATCATGAGGGATTCGCCTTGCTATCAGAGACATGCCCGCGGGCCTTTCTGGGCCAACATATGCAAATGCATGGATTTAATATCAGAACATACATAGTTAAACAAAATCATAGCACTCATGAAAATTAAAAATGAATCTTACCCAAACCTTCATCCCAATCCTCTCCCTCCGAGAGTGGGAGGTCCGGATCACCAGTAAAATTTGTACCAAAGTAGGTCCAGTCCTCCACCACAATCAACTATTAGTGGAGCCAATAAAATAACTCCGGTCTCCAGGACATTTTTTGACTACCCCCTACCCTTGGCATCAGAGCCACCCATCGGGCCATCTGTGGTTCTCTTGCTGGTGGTGTTGAGACCATGACCTCCTCACGTTGAAAAATTGGTATTTGTTCCATGAATAATGATACCAGGATAGACCCATCGCTGAATTGCTTCAATTTTGTCTTCTTGCATTTTTTTAGCTGAAATTTCATGTTTACTGTCATGGCCTCTACCCAGTTGTAGATGGTCTGTGTCAAATAGTGTACAGCAAGAAGCAACTATGTCTTTTTTGCTTCGTTCGGTGCTTGCGATCCCACAACTCGTGTGATGGTATGTAGCACTACTTTTAGTGACAATTCTGGGATAGTCTGGATATCAAATTTCCCACTTCAGATCCCTTCCGTTCCTCTGGACATACCCTGTCCATTACCATAGACATGCTCTCCATGCAGGGTCGGGTGCTGCTCCACTTCGCAATAATCCTGTTATAAAATAGATGTCAGAAACATCAATCTCAAGTTCATGATCTCAAAGGATGAAATTTTCCATGTTCTCATCCCATATGCTGATCAAATACTGTAGCAGCTTCGGTTGAGCATGGAGGCACGGTGTCAAGAATAACTTCTTCAGTCCACAGTCTCTGAGATCTTCCATGCATCTATAATTTCCCATGGCAAGCTCGTCCTCTTCGTTGTGTTCCCATTCTTTCCATTCGATTGCCATTTTGACATTTTCTACATGCAAACACATTCATATGAATAGTATTAGCCATTTGTGAAGCTTGGATTTGTAAAAAATTGGGTATTTAACTTGCATTTTTGCACAAGAATGGTCTGCGCGGTTGGTGTGACTGTTTCCCAAACAGTCGCACCAATGGGCGCACCCTAGTTGAGAAAATTGGGCAATTGGCATGAATCTGTTCCCAAAATCCACGCAACCTATCGTGCCCTAATATTTGCATTTCCTCCCCCAAAAATAAAAATTGGTAGTTGCAGGCAGTAAAAGATGACTTAAAATGAAGAGAGAGATCTCGGCTCTTACCTGGAAATGACAAATTTGAGATTGGTCTGTTGGATTGTCCGCTATCGTCACCGCAAAATCACACTGTAAAATGGGTAACTATTACTCCATAAGAGGTAAAAAGTGAAAAATATTTATTTTTACCATTTTTGGTATTTTATAACTTTTCACAACTCTAATTAGGTTTTAAGACATGTTTTTCGATTATTTTATTATATTATTTTTTAGAAATGGGTTTTACACGTGTCTATTGTGCAGCAATAGGTTTTCAGGACATAGTGGTGAAGTAATGAGTTAAATTTCATACTTTTCGGACTCAGTAAAAACATGAAAAAGTCACTACTGGAGTCATCTTTCAGCTCTTTTTTAACTCTCTAAAATTGAAAAGATTGCCGAGATTCTTGTCATTTCGAACTCGTTAAATGGCTGCGAAGTGATATCTACCCAGTATATGTTTACCCCTTTTTCGGGCTGGGATAGATTATTTACAAAAAAGGAATACCTTAGCCTATCGTGACTAAGGTTCTTTCAGATATTATTTTCTACCTTTTCGGATCTGAGGGACTACTTATGAAAAGGGCCATGATGGAGTTTCCTTTTCTGCCTTATTTTCAAACACTATAAACATGAAACGATACTGAGTTCTCCCTTTGTCAGACTCGTTAAACCCTTATGACATCGGATTTCATCACCATGACGTTACTCGAGTTCCTCCTTCCTAGGGCTCGTAAAATGTACTAGGTTGGATTTTTCCGAAGGAAAAAATTATAGCACAAGCATATGCTATTCCCTTTAAGCTTGTTTTAGAAATAATAATTGGGTTACTCGCCAAAAATGATGGGGGAAAATGGAACCAAGTTTTAGTTATTTTGGAAGTGTTATAACCCAAAAAAAAAATTCAAAACATTGTATGTCAACATTGTTTTTTATCATGGTCATAAATAAGTCTGAAAGTCATTTTTAGTTTGGTTAAGGGTAGTTCATAGTTTTTATAAGTTTAAACGTCATCATTTAAGTTCAAATAAAGTCCTTCAAGGTCCATTCCATGATCAAAGATTCATATTTTTCATTTAGGGGTCATTCCATTAAGTTTTAGGCTAAATTTATGCAATTAGCCAAGAATCCTCCGTTTCGTAGAGTCGTTAGTTCAAAGAAATGTTTTTTCGCTATGAAAGTGCTACTACTTTTGTAGTGTAAAGTGAAAAAAATACACTATGCGCTACGAAAGCACAATTTCTTAAATGTTATGTCAAGAAAGCCAGAATTTGTCATAAATCTGTTAAGAAGTGATATGGCAATGGTTTGGTGAGTCAGTTATAGGTCAGATTCAATACTTACCCATTTCACATCCATCATCATCATGATAGGGGCATCATTCAGTTGTAAAATGGGATTTCAAATTTGAAAATCTTGCCTAATTCAGTCATTCCAGTTTTTATTTTCCTCCACTCAGCTATTTAAGCTCTAAAGCATTAGAGTTAAGCCTATGGTTGTTCTATACCAAGGCTATCTTCACTGTAATCAAGCGAGGTTGTTCCTTTTTTTCAAGCGAGGTTGTTCTATGTTATCAAGCGAGGTTGTCCATACATAATCAAACGAGGCTATTTTACTGATTCCAGAGAAGCTAACAACTTTTTAAAAAGGAAGCATGGCAAAGGAGAAGAAGGTCCACAGAGGAGGAAATTGTCTGAGATATGAGCCTGAGAATGTAAATGCTATTGTTGAGGATCAAACAGTGATGGAGGATTTTAGCAAAGCTGGTTGTCTCAGATTTTGTGAAAGGTTGCAAGGTTGCCACACTCAGGTGTCTAAAGAGTTTTCCTTACACTTCAGTGGAACCAATACCAAAATTGGGATGTTAAATGTGACAATCACACCTGAGATCATTACTTCTGTGACATAAATACCAAGGGGGCAGGAGACTTGTTTTAAATGTTTTAATTTTGACATGGAACCGTGCAAGGAATTCATGAAACTTGAATATGTAGATATGGACCTGAATAATGCAATACCTAGGGGTTCCATCAAAGATACCTATGCCAAGTTGTTGTTCAACATTCAAATATAATTTACATGTGAAGGCAAGTACCATAAAGTTTATACTTATCATTTCAAGCTGTTGCTTCATTACACAGTTAGGATATCATTAGCCTTGCCCTTCTACTTACATATGAGCATTGCCAAAATGTATGATAAAGTACAAGCCAAGTATGATGGTTATGAAACCTCTCTGTTTCACCATGGTTTGATAAAGTTGTTGGTTTTGAATGAGCTTGAGAAAATAAGCAGGGATTGTCTTCCTGTTTGTTTATGAGTGGATTTGAAATGGAAACCCTAACCCTATCTAGACACCCTAAAACTAAAAAGACTTCTTCACCACCACCAACAGAGTCTAGTCAGCCCGTGCTTGCGAGAGAAAAGAGGTTTGTAAAGTTGAAACCAAGAAATCAGGTTGAGAAAAGAGTAGAGAAGACACAGGTGCTTGTTGCAGAAACTCCATCACATACAAAACATAGATTAGAAAGGGTCAAAGAAGCAAAACAAAAACAAGTGGCCGGCAAGCAGGAAATCCAGAGAAAGACAAGAAGCCAAGCAATAGCATCAAAGGGAAAAGCATTTTTTTCAGGTACAGAGGATAGCCCAATGATGAAAGGAAACTTGGATGACATACTTCATGCAATTGATATAGAAGAATCACCCATTATGCAAGTAGATTTCATTGAAGTGGATGAACACAAACATAAAAGAGTTAAATCAGCTAAAAAAACTTGAATTTGAGGGTGAAAATGAAACATTTATTTTCCAAGCAAGGAAACCTTTAACCAGGCATGCAAAGAAACTCAAAGAAGGCAGTAAATATGTCCAAGTAACTATTGAAGCAGCCAGAGTCCCTGAAGAGGTGGTTGATCTCTCATCACCATTAGTGGAGCATGTAGCCAACAAGACAATGAAGGGAAAGGAACACATGACAGAGTGTCAACTGCTTGAAGAAAAATTGAAGCTAGCAAACCAAGAGATTGAAATGATGAGAAAGAGGGCCAGAAAGCACAGCATTGAAAAAACAGAGTTCAAGAGGATGAAAGCAGTATGGGAAGGCCAAACTATTTCTAGGTCTAAAATTCCAAGTGCTGTAGAGAAGTTTTTCACATGGACAGTGTCAGCTATCAAAGAAGAAATATTTATCAGAGTGATTAATACTCATTTGAGAGCCAGTAATAAAAGGCTAAGAGGCCAAGTGGAGGATTTGGAGCTGCAATTGAAACTGTCTTAGGATGGACCAAAAAACCAAGGTGTAGAGTGAAAAATTCAAAGGTAAAATCAAATGGGTAATAAAGAATAAACTTCATGAAATGGTGCTTTAGTTCATATGGGTGTTTGTCTTGAAGAAACCAGTGAATTTCTGAAATTTTGGGCAAATTTTGGTTTAATTTTTGAAGAAAATCCAAACAAAACATCTCACTCCGCAGTTTCGTAGTGCAAATAGTGCAAAAAGGGTGAAATGCGCTACGAAATTGTTGTAACATCGTTTTTCACCCTTTTCCTTAAATTTTTGAAGGGCAGAATTGTATATTTTGGCCTAAAAATTCTAAGGATAGTGTGTTAAGTGAATATGCACATAATCCCAAAGGCAGGAAACCAAATTTTTAAGGCAAATAAGTTAAAAGTCCGTGCTATGAAAAGTGCTACAAAACTGTGCTATTTTCATAGCGCAGGTGTGTTTTGGCTATTTTGGGCAGTTCGATGCTGATTTTGTACAGATGGCACTTATGGATGATTTTGAACACATGTTATTTCAATTCCTGATAGAAAATGGTTTCAAAGTCATGAGTTCATGGTGGTTAAAGTGCCTCAAAAACACAAAGAAATCTAAGCCTAGAAAACAGGGGACAGTTTCCTAGTTTGCAGGAGACAAGAATTGAGGACATTAAGTGCTGGAGCTTATAATTTGGATTCAACCTTATGGGAATGTAGTTGGAAAATGATGTAATCTAGCTTAGATAAGGTTTTTATGAGTAGAGTCAATGAGTTTGACTCCTATTTGTAATAGGACTATTCTCTAGGTTTGCAGCTGTCATTTTGTAATAAATGCCATGTCTTATAGTTGGGAAAGGTGTCTAAAAGTAAGAATTCAATGTATCTAGATGAGGATAAGGTTATCATATGCTATAAATGATCTATAAAAGAGGAAGAAGTCGAAATGCTAAGTGTTGGACATTTTTTAGGAAAAATACTGGGTTTACTGTAAGTGACTGTTTTCAGCTTAATACAGAGTTTTCTACTTAGCCAACTCAAGATTCATAAAGAGCTCTAGTATGTTCTTGTTCTGATGGAATATTTTTAATATCCTATTGAATTGGTGTTTTCTTATGTTACTCAGAATTCATCATTGATGCTCTGACTTCCTTCATAGACAAACTAACTGTGTGTTTTACAGTTTCACATATGTATTCCTTGACTTGAACTATGATATGCCTTGACTTCCATGCTAAGTAGATTGTTTGGTTTTTTTGAAGCTATTATGACTCCATAAGCCCAATGTGCACTTGCTAATGTGATTTACAACCAATATCTATTCTGATCTTCTTTTTAACCCACATAGAGTTAGTCATCTATATTACTATTAAAAATCATTAACCCTTGAGAGATCCCTCTTAGGTTGAGGAGGCTAAGCCTCAATCAAAAGATTGGTTTGAAATAGTTACATGAGATTAACTTGATTGGCAACCTATCAAGTCTGATTTGGTGATAACAGGCAGTATTTTTCTCTTGAACATGGCACTTTTTTTCATTCGTGTCGGGTTGGGGACATCTCATTTCATCATTTTTTCCTCCGTGGGTTTGGGTAATCTCTTTTGACCTCTCATGTTCTCTTTGGCACGTCATCATGACCTCCGATCCATTGATGTCAAATACTGCCAAATCCAGTGTCGTGCTGCTGATATGTTCAAGAGAAGTTTGCCTCTGTAGTTTTCAACCTCCCTCTGATTCTCTGTTGGTCCTGATTCACTATCATCATGTTCCTATGTCTCATATCGATGATGTGGAAAACATTATGGCCCACCTTTGATCAGGTCACTTCCTATCAAATTTAGCCCATTATCGAGGAATTTGATCTAGATACTCCCTTCTGGTACCTTGGAGCCTGCATGCCTCAATGGCAGGTTCTTCGCATTCGACGCAAGGTCCACCTCATTGGCCTTCGATCGATTGATTCTGCGGGTGTTCGATGTCATATCATTGTTCAAATTCTGTGGATTGTACCAGTTGTACCTTGAGAACCATTGTCATTATTGATGGTTTCTCTCGTGCCTGGTAACAACTTTCATTATTGGCTGGTAATCAGGTGATTTTATTGCATGTTCAACTTCATCTCATATATTCGCATGCTTGAATTTGTACTTGTTCAGGTCGATATGGAGCATAAGACCCTGGGTTTTGTCTGATAAAATCTAGGCTATGGATTTTGGTGGATTATCATGACTTATTGCATGACTCTTTTGATTGGATGGCTGCAACCATACCTGAGTCTATTTGTTGATCCTTACTGTTGGATGGCTGCGTCCATACCTCGGATCTCTTTTTTTATACACTGTATTATGGATGGCTACACCCATACCACATGTTCATGTATCATATATATCAATTGTATTCGTAATTGTAGGTTTTTCGACAGTGGTGTTTGGCTCAAACGTGTTCTCATAAACCATTTCACACCTCCCTCTCCCTTGGACCTCATGCTTTAGGGGGCATCTGTTACAAAATTTTTTGTCACTATCTCTTCAATCCCCATCTCACCCATTGGAGGGTCATTTCCATGATCAATAAGTAGTGTCATGCCTCGCAAAGACCATCATTGTATCCCTTTACATGAGAGTAATATTCCTTTTGTTGACAATTCCCTGAGCAGAGACTCAAAAACCCTTGTTTTCACCTTGGCGCAGGTAGTCAGTTATGCCCTCGCGCCAAAGAGGAAGATTAGCACTAGGCCCTGTGCCAGTTGGCGCTCTGTCCCAGTTTGCCACCCGCGCCAAGCTTTTTATGGAATGTTTTTTAAAATAGAGGCAGAGATTCCACTCCAACCACTTCGAGGATGAGTCATTGGGAGTGGTTGAACTGAATAGACCACGAGCCCCTTCCTTTAGTTTATGGTTTCCACCTCTTATGGGAACTCCCTAAAGGATAGGCCTCCCTCCCACCTTTGTAGGGATCCTAACCTCCTCCTTTTCCTCTATAAAAAGAAGCTACCTCTCTTTGCATAAGCTAGCTAAACTTGGAGAATTGAACATACTATAGCAAAACTACTGAAGAGATAGAATAAGAAGGAATTACATGGATAGAGATTGAGTCCATGCCTTATGAGAGAGATTGAGTCCATGCCTTCATCCCGTCCGAATTCCCTGTCGAGCATACGAGACGTGCTTCGGCTGAACCCCGTTGGAGGAGACTGTGACGTCAAAGCATTGGTTGTAACTCTTCCTTCTATCCATACATATACGTGACTATTGTTGTTGGGTTTGTGTTATATATTTTCCATGACTAGTCACACACGGGGGGGGGGGGTAATAGGGGGGGTAGTAGGCCCCCCTGTCAGGCTCCGGGTTAGCGCCTCGGAAATTTTTTTTGGTCCTTATTTTCCGATGAGCGGACCCGCCCATGGTTTTTTACATGGGTGGTTTTGGGGCATGATGGTTTTCGGCCCCTGGTATTTTGTAGATCTAGTCAAGTGAAATATGGTTATGTTCTAATCTAGGGTTAATGGATTAGGGTTTATGTATGCTTCGGCATGTATATATATGTGTTGTAACACTAAAAGGAATATAATGAAAAATCAACCTGGTCGTCCCGATTTGGGATCCAGGGGAAAATCTCTGTGTTTATTTGTTTTATGTTTTATGCTCTTGCTACTGTTTATTTTCTGTCTTTAAGATTCATTTGCAGATAATTTCTGTACAGGGTTAAAACCTAAATTTGGTATCAGAGCAGTTTCAGCTTCAAGGGGACGCCTTTGCTACTGAGGGGTTTTTTGCTCGGGCCTGAGGTAGACCCTGTTTAGTGGGAGATATGTGATATCGATTCTTGTGGTGAAAGAAGAGGCGAGCGGTGGGAAGATAGAGATCGAGAAATTTAATGGTCAGGGTTTTGAGTTGTGGAAGCTTAAGATGGAGGATCTGCTGGTGGATAAATATCAGTGGATCGTGGTAGATCCGGGTAATAAACCAACGGCAATGTCAGATGAAGACTAGAAGAAATTGGATCGGAAGGAAAAGAGCACAATATGGTTGTGTGTCTTAGATTCAGTATTGTTAAATGTATCTAGGGAAGCTATGATGAATACCTTGTGGGACAAGCTAGGGACTTTGTATCAATCTAAATCTCTGGTGAATAAATTGTTCCTGCGGAAAATGTTGTATAACCTGAGGATGAAGGATGGAGACTCAGTGATAGAGCATCTAAACGCCTTCAATACTGTGGTAAGTCAACTGTGATCTGTTGATATTAAAATATCAGATGAAGATAAGTGCATCAGTTTGTTTCGTTCTCTACCAAACTCGTGGGACAGTATGGTTATTGCAATAGGTAGTAATACAAATACCTTGAATTTTGATGATATTGTCTCAGCCTTGCTGTCGGAGGAAATAAGACGGAGAAATATGGAGGGTCAGAATGGAGATGCCTTATCTATACGAGGAAGGTCCCAAAATAGAAACAAGAATAAGGTTTCGAGTGGGAGATCTAAATCTAGAGGGAGATCTAAATATCCTGGAAAGTTTGTAAAGGTGTGTTGGAAATGTGAAAAGGAAGGGAACTACAAAAAGGACTGGAGATCTAAGGCTCCTGAGAAAGGAAAGGGATATGATGATGCTCCTTCTGCAGAGGCAAAAAACACCTCAGATGAAGGTGGGGATGTGTATTTGGCTTCTTCTTCAAATACACATGTAGATCATGAGTCATGGTTGATTGAATCGGGTGCAGCTTTTCCCTTCACTCCCCATAGGGAGTGGTTCTGTGAGTATGAGAAATATGATGGCGGTGATGTCTTCCTAGGGGATGATAGGAAGGCTATAATCGTGAAACGTGGAAAATTCAAGCTGAAGCTACAAGGTGGAAGGATTAGAACACTTCTTGGTGTTCTGCACATTCCTGCATTGGCCAGAAATCTAATTTCTGTAAGCAAGATGAATGATGCAGGTGTAAAAACAGTGTTCAAGAAAGATACCTATAAGATGGTTCGGGGGGCACTGGTATTAATGCGGGGAGTTCAGATTGGAACTCTGTACAAGCTTCAGGGCAACACTGTTATTTCTGGGTGCAACAGTTCTATGGTTCCTGAAAGTGGAGCAGAAAGCCTAGAGGTCTCTGGAGAAAATACCATGTTATGGCATCAAAGGCTTGGACATATTGGAGAGAAGGGCCTTCGGATACTGCATGGAAATGGTATGGTAGAAGGTATGTCTAATATCTCTCTAGATTTCGATTTTTGTGAACATTGTGAATATGGGAAGAAGAATCAGGTGAGTTTTCCTTCTGGTGCTAAGATGGTGAACAAGATATTAGAGCTTGTGCACAGTGATGTGTTTGGACCTGTGTCAGTTCCATCACTGGGTAAGTCTAAGTACTATGTTTCATTCATATATGACTTCTCAAGGAATACATGGATATATTCCTTGAGGAAGAAATCTAAAGTCTTTGACAGATTTAAAGAATTTAAGGCTCCGGTGGAAAACCAGATAGAGAAGAAGATAAAGGTGTTGAGGAAAGATAATGGTGGGGAGTTCTACAAGAAGGAATTTTAAGAGTTTTGTAAGAAGTGTGGTATAGCACGTCAAAAGACTACTCCATACACAGCTCAGAAAAATGAAGTTGCAGAAAGAATGAACAGAACGCTGGTGTAAAAGGCAAGAAGCATACTCAGTGGTACCAGGTTAGGACAAGAATTCTGGGGAGAGACAGTGGAGACTGCATGTTACTTGGTTAACGAATCACCTTCATCAGCGTTGGAGGATAAGACTCCACATGAGGTATGGACTGGTAAGAAACCCTCTCTTTCACATCTGAGGGTATTTGGATGTGATGCATATGTACATGTTCCAAAGGAGAAAAGGAGCAAGTTGGATGATAAATCTGAAAGGTGCATATTTATTGGGTATAAGGATGGTTTATAAGGTTACAAGCTTTGGAACTCGGAAACAAGGAAGGTTGTGTATAGCTGAGATGTGGTGTTTAGAGAGGTGAAAGATATTTTTAAATATGAAGTCCTACCAAAGGAACCTGAGAAGACAGAGTTTGAGCTAAAGGAGGATGAATAAGACTCTACAATAGAAGAAGACTCAGAAGAGGAAGAGCCACAAAATCCAGCTGTGAGAAGATCAGTTCGCGAAAGAAGACAACCAAAAAGGTATAGTCCATATACTTGCTGTTCAAATTTTGCTTTAACTTTAACTGATGATGATCCCATAACCATTAGGGAGGCAGTAGATTCAGAGGATAGAAAACTCTAGAAGGAGGCCATGGTTGATGAAATGGCGTCCTTGCAAAAAAATGAGGCATGGGATCTGGTGGAGTTGCCAGCTGGAAGGAAGCCCATCAGGAGAAAATGGGTGTTTAAGAAGAAAATGAATGTAGAAGGCAAGGTGAAGAAATACAAATATCGGTTGGTAGCAAAAGGTTATTCCCAGGTGCCGGGAATTGATTTTGGTGATATTTTTTCTCCTGTTGCCAAAGTTACATCTATTAGATTACTTTTATCTGTTGCTGCTGCATTTGATTTTGAGGCAGAATAGATAGATGTGAAGACAACATTTCTTCATGGGGATCTGGAAGAGGAAATCTACATGAAACAACCTGAAGGATTTATGGTGAAGGGGAAGAAAGAGCTGGTATGTAGGTTAAAGAAGTCTCTATATGGGTTAAAACAGTCACTAAGGATGTGGTATCGGAAATTTGATACCTATATACAGGGAATTGGCTTGACCAGAAGCAAGGAGGATCACTGTGTTTATTTTAAATTAATTGGTGACCATGTTATTTATTTGGTCTTATATGTGGATGATATGTTGTTGATTGGAAATGACAAATAAATTATCCAAGATTTGAAGACCCAACTGTTCTCCAAATTTGACATGAAGAATCTTGGTGCTGCAAATTATATTTTGGGCATGGAAATTAAGAGAGATCGAGCAAAGAGGAAGCTCTGGTTAAAATAGAGGAAGTATTTCGAGACTGTATTACAGAGGTTCAATATGCAGGATAGTAAACTGGTGAATGTTTTGATTCCTATAGGTACAAATCTATCTGCTGAACAGTGTCCCAAGACACAAGAGGAGGATATGTCCCGTGTTCCATATGTAAGTGTAGTGGGTAGCTTGATGTATGAAATGGTCTGTACTAGACCAGACATTGCACATGGAGTGGGAGTATTGAGCAGGTTTATGTCAAACCTAGGTAAGGAGCATTGGACAACAGTGAAGTGGGTTTTCAGATATTTGCGTGGAACTAGTGATTATGGCTTGTGCTACTAGGGAAGAGCAGGATTGGAAAGAGTGTTGGACATTCATAATTTTCTTGATGCAAACTGGGCTGGAGATCTGGACCAAAGAAGATCTACAAGTAGGTATGTGTTTATCATATTTGGAGGTGCAGTCAGTTGGATGAGTAAAGGACAGTCTGTAGTGGCTCTTTCAACTACAGAGGCAGAATACATGGCAACCACTCATGCAAGCAAGGAAGCAGTTTGGTTGGAGAGATTGTGTTCAAGTATGGGGTTGGTGCAACAAGCTATAAGGATAGAATATGATAGCCAAAGTGCAATTTTCTTGGCTAAGAACCCTGCGTATCATTCAAAGACAAAGCACATTGATGTTCAATATCACTTTGTGAGATATATGGTTGAAGCTAAAAGGGTGTTGTTGGTAAAGGTGGACACTTTGAAGAATGTTGCAGATGCATTGACAAAGTCTGTAAGCACTCAGAAGTTCTCTTGGTGTAGAGAAACAATGGGTGTTGCAAAGCTGGGCTAATGACTCAGCTCTCCTGTGGCCCCCTGTGGAAAGAAAACAAGAAGTGGGAGAATGTTGGGTTTGTGTTATATTCTTTCCACGACTAGTCATGCGTGGGGGGGTAACAGGGGGGGCAATAGCCCCCCCCCCCCTATACGTTTCACTGGGCGCAACGTATGGGGGGGTCACAGGGGCGGCACTAGCCCCCCATGTTGGGGTCTGGGGCAGTGCCCCGAAAATTTTTTTTGGTCCTTTTTTTCTGGTGAGCGGACCCGCCCATGGTTTCGTGCATGGGTTTACACATGGTTTTGGGGAAGATGGTTTTTGGACCCTGGTATTTTGTAGATCCGGTCAAGGGAACTACAGTTATGTTCTAATCCAGGGTTAATGGATTAGGGTTTACGTATGCTTCGGCATGTATATATATGTGTTGTAACACTAAAAGGAATATAATGAAAAATCAAGTTGGTCGTCCCAATTTGGGATCCAGGGGAAAATCTCTGTGTTTATATGTTTTATGTTTTATGCTCTCACTACTGTTTATTTTCTGTCTTTAAGATTCGTTTGCAGATAATTTCTGTACAGGGTTAAAACCTACAATTTTTTGGTTCCCATTTTGTATTATGTTATATGTTTAATGCAATATCCTTAGTCCTCTTTGACTGGCTAGTAGTTATGAGTGAAATTATCATGTCATATGCTGTCTTGTTTTTTGTTCTATGTGCAAGTATCAGAGCATAACTACGGAAGGATTGTGATTGGCCAAGGCAGGAGCAAGAGGCCACCACCATTATGGCAACGGCAACGTTGAACTCTAGGTAGGTTGATCTACTGTGTCCTTTTTTCATTTAGTAATTAGGAATCAACACTCTAGCATGTCTCTTTGTTTCTAGACCCACTCTAGGGGTAGAGGGATCATCTGTGTCAACAGAGAGGATTTACCTACTTAATACCTCTATATTTACCACAACTTGTGATAGCCTCCCTAAAGGAATGATCTTATATTGATTAGCCATGCACAATTGAATAGTAGACCATTCCAGCTTTGGCTCTCCCATGCACTACCATGTTTGTTTAGGTAGAACATTATCATTTGATCCCAGATCTAAAATGACTTGGTCCATTTCATAATCACCAATCCACATGGTCATACACATCTCCTTACCCATTCTCTTCTTTTTATTATAAATTTTGTTGACCGCTCAATGTTCTACCATGGGTTGTTCTTTCTCTATGCAATTATCTATCAATGCCTATAGATTTTCGACAACCTTCTTATTGTGCAGTAACTTTATACATGCTTTTAGAAATGGTTTAATCTCATCATCTCCTCCTCCTTCCTTCATTGTTCCACCACTTTTTGATGTACTTCCTTATGCAAATTCTTTCCGTGCTTCATTAAAGGTCTCTTTTGTGCACTAAAGATTAAATCTTTCTTTTTTTTCATGTGGTTTCTAGATCCATACATCAGTGGCAGGTTTCTTTCCTTATTTTCATTGGTGGCTACACTAGTCTTGGTAACCACATTCACACAGGGATCTTATTCCCGAGTTTCTGCATGAACCATCTGAAGATTTTGTGTTGGGGTATTCTTTTCCTGCATTTTAACAATCAAGACAGGACAATCTTCTATAAAATGATAAAATTGTGTATATTACCTGCAGGACTGTCATGTTGGATTCAGAAAATCACGCGCATAATGGCCAACATCTCCACAGTTATAGAAAATGACTTGTCCTCTTCCCCTTCCAGCTGATCCACCTCCTTGGCCTCTTCCTTCACCTTGGAATCTTGCACACCCATAAGGGGATGTTGGTGATGTAGGCTCAACCTACATTCTATATATTTCAGATTTATCCAACATCATATCATAGGTACGACAATGCTGCTCATCATGCCCTAATGATGAACAAAAATTAAAAAATAAATACTTTAAGTCAGGATGATATTTTCCGATCCTTGGGCAAGAATTTGTGTCATGTAATCTAGAAATTTGATAGATAGTACACCATACATGATTCTTCAATGCACTAGGACCTTCAACATTTAGAAAATTGTTGAAATAGGACACTGGTATTTATGGTGCCCAGAAGCTTTGCATTTTATACACCACACCTCTGTGCAAACCTCCTTGCCTTTGTCTTTACGCAGACTTTGAATTTATATATGCATGGCTTCCAGCTGATTCTGAATCTGTTGAGTTCCCAATGCAATAGGTTTTTGGGTAGTCTCCAGTTTCATTGCAAATTCTACAACCTCAGCTTGTGTGGAAACCTTTTGCTCCGCTAATAGCTGGCGCAGATGTGGGAGAAACATAACAATGAACGATTCCTTATGCTGAGTATCATCAATAACAAATCCACCGTCTATGATGGTGCACTTCAACCTTTGATCGACCTCCCATACAGATTCAGTATGCTCCCGATGAATATCCTTCGTTTTTGTCACCAATTGCACATATGACTTATGTTTCTTAAACTTCTCTTTTAGGGCTACATTAATTTCTTCCAGGGTATCATTAGGGTTTTCTTGCACGTACCTAATGTAATAGTCTAATGCACAATCTTGGAATGCAGTAGCCAACTGTGATTTTCTAATATCGATATTGTTAACTTGCTGGGTCTACCATACGGGCTCAGTCACAAACAATAAGTGATAAGTATCCTCATTTCAAATGCCTCTAAAATTTGGTAACTTCATGGATGAAACCATATCTACTTCAGGGGGAGGTAGAGGTGGTGGTGGAGATTGACTGCGTGGTGGGGTAGGTGAATCTGTGATGTGAATTTAGAAGTGGAATGGATGGAGTGGGAAACAGATTCAAGGGTTTCTGATGTGATGAAATTTCTTCTTCAAAGTCACTTGAGCTATCAGTTTCTGGTTTAGGTTCACTATCAGATCTAGGCTTTAGAGGGCTATAAATGAATTTTTCATAGTCTTCGTGGTAAATTATTCCACCATGCGTAATTGAACCTCTTTGATGCATTCAAGAAATATGTTCGCATAGAAAAAACCGTTCACACAATAGAATTTTAAGCAATAATTTCAATGAGTGTTGGAACTTACTTCTAGGGCATTTGAAAAACCTTCTTTCGAAAAATAGGATAAAAACTGGTCAATGGAAAATTCAGTCACAAATCCTCCCCAAAGGCGATCGATCCCATGATTTACTGCACGAGTGATATTATTTTCAAACTTCTCTACTTGCTGGATCAATTCAGGAGTCCACTCAGTGACTACATCATTTTTTATGCAGTGATGGAATTCATCTAAGCGTGATAACCACTCCTGTAGTTCATGCGCAAAGGAACAAAAGAAAATTTCATGCACTTATGTATAAATATATTTATATACCCACTGTTTGTCAAACAACTTAGTGCTTCTATTCTCTTTTAATGCAAATTCAAGGATCTTTCTATCCAGCCAATCTTGTAATATGTTTTGTGACAGATTCCAAAACATAAAATATCCCTCAAAATGATGATCCTGGTCTGGAAAATGGAACGATTTGTTGGCTTGAGGTGTCCTGAACTAGGTTCAAATTTTATGGATAAACCAACAAACCCTCTGACTACTGGCCCTTTCGGCAGTGATCTGCTTGCGCAAACCAAAGTATCATCCGAAGTAGTATGGGGGGGTGCAGGAACCAGGTTTCTGCACCCTGAGGAAGAAATTAATGAAGTGGTCCTCAGAAAAACCAAATATGAAATTATACAGATGCACGCAACAATATATAACAGAATCACAGAGAATTCACAGTCATTAACAGAATAACACAAAAGGGTTCTTTGCTTTAGCGCAGATAAACAGAACAAAACTAGATCTAGATTTTAGCCAATGTGAATACTAATCATCAATAAACATTCATAATCATATCATATGTCCTTGCGCAATCATCAATAAATACGACAGATAATAAGCAGTAAATAACTCAGATGCATAACACAATGAACTTGCCAAAATTTTTCCTTTCTATTAGCTCATATCTGTTAATCAATACATCAATTGTTCCTTCCAAAATCCTTACAAAACCCTTCCGTGCACACAACCAGTGTAGTCCGCACATAGCCGGGACTAGGTCTCCACACACACGTAGTAGGAGCCTCTTAACCCAACCCAACAACCCTTATAGACGCATAAGCTTATCAGAACATCAATATCATAACATATCATTCACTTACTACTTAGCTTAGACACGATCTATCTATATATATGCGCCTGGCGCACAGATAATATGGTCTCAAACCATGGTTTGAGGCCCAAAATTTACCCTTAAGCCCATTTACATGAAAATTGGGGACTTTAACCCACCCTAAAGGCCTTTAACTCCCTTTTCGCAGCACACACATACAAAAAAAATGTCTTCGGAACATGTGCCTTAGGGAACTGTTGTACCATACAACAACCCCCCATTTATTTTTATAAATAGGGACCCTTTAGAAATAAATAGGAAAGCCCTTTTTTTTAAATCCTTTCAAAAAACACTTAGGAAAAAAAATTCCTACCCAAAAAAGCGCATCGCTCATCATATATGTTATTTTTTCAAGAAGAAATCTTAAAACATAAAATCTGCGAAAAACGAGATGCGCTCTTTAGAAAGCTTTAATTTCCTTTTTCGCATCACACTTGATTTAGTTAAGACTTAAAGGAACAAAGTGATAAAATTTGCGATGACCGTGGACCCGACGAAGCGAATAAACTCAAAAATATAAATCTTTTTCGCATCGCATCCATTTTGGCTTTCACAAATCGCATCGCGCGCAACTTATAATATAGACTTAAATATATCTTTTAAATTTTTCGATCTGCGATTTGTGCAGATCTCATTTCGCAATGTTTATGAGACAATCATGAAATATTATAAGAAATCATTGCGATTTGCGCATTTAATGATCTCGGCGTGTGAAAAGCAACTTATGTCATATCAGATTGAATTTTAGATCTTAACGGCTTTAAACGATTGATAAGTATTGCATGCGAAGCCATGTGAAGCCACGTTAAGAATTAAATTTTGAAATCATAATGAATTATGAAGAGATGATTGATAATATTGACAGTCTTTCGCATGAGTTTGAAATAAATTTCTGATACATCTTTGTAAATACTCGTTCTATGATATATGATAAAAGTTGTGATGACCATGGACCCGACGAAGCGAATAAACTCAAAAATATAAAAAAAATTCGCATCACATCCATTTTGGCTTTCGCAAATCGCATTGCGCGCAACTTATAATATAGACTTAAATATATATTTTAAATCTTGCGATCTGCGATTTGCGCATATCGCATTTCACAATTTTACGAGACAATCACGAAATATTATAAGAAATCATTGTGATTTGCGTATTTAATGATCTCAGTGTGTGAAAAGAAACTTATGTCATATCAGATTGAATTTTAGATCTTAACGGCTTTAAATGATTGATAAGTATTGCATGTGAAGCCATGTGAAGCTATGTCAAGCATTAAATTTTGAAATCATAATGAATTATGAAGAGATGATTGATAAGATTGACAGTCTTTCATGTGAGTTTGAAATAAATTTCTGATACATCTTTGTAAATACTCATTATATGATATATTTCATTTCATTGTCAAGAAATTAGTTATCGAATTGAAAGATTTTGATATGAGTAAGAAAGGTAAAGAAGTGTCTTAAGCATCATCCTCAGAAGATACAGATATTCCTTCGCTGTCTTCAAACACTGTCTGTAAAAAAGATTGCGACATATCGTCATGGGAAGCTATGTACAAACTATTTGAGGATGAAGGGCCAAAAGTGATAACAAAGATATCTGCAACAGGCACTGATATCACTTCCGATGCAACCCTTTTCGACGTTGCATGCTCGTTTATTCATAAGATAGCCGCAAGACCAAAGATTATACCTTACACAGATATGTTGAACTAGGCAGTTGAAAATCTGAATATTGAAAACAGAGTGTTTAAGAATTCCAGAGGAGAGACTATGGGTCCTTTTAAAGCTGAAGATTTGACAGCCATGTATCATTTACCAACTCCGCAACAAAATTATGACAATAGATATGTGCAAATGTTCAAAGCTAAAAATCTATATCTCATCAAGGTCATCCATGAGTGGAAGGACAATGAGGGAAAACTGAAGCAAGAAAAATCTGGCACGTACCCGATTGCACAAATCCTTCATCCCTATTGCTTTGCTACTGGTATGTTGTGTAGGTTATTTGCTAGACCTGATAGTACTAGGTTCTCTAGAGACTGGGTTCCCTTAATTGACGCAATCGTCAATTCATCTATTTTGAATTGGGCAGACCTTTTATCTAATTATTTAGCCAAACACATTGCTAAATATAGGAATAAAAGGAATGCTTCACCTCAAGAAAATTCACCCTTTTTCATGTCCGCTTATGTTATGGATTCCATCTGTTATACTTCTACATTTCCAATCATGGGTTGGAAATGGACCATTATAGACCCTACACCAATCCATATTTACCATAAAGAACTCTAGGATTCCAAATACCACTTGCATTCCTATAAAGTCTGTTATGGAGTTATGTTGCCTATGTATCAAATTATTTTTGATAAAAAGATCCCTAGTGTTTCCAAGGAAGTCAGTAGAGGTATTATTCATACAACCCGATGGTTTGCTGAAGAGAAATTTACATATGTTCGAGTATTTGGAAGTTTTGCTCTTCCACATGTTTTGCCATATTATGTTCCGGATAGATTGTTTAGGAGAGAAATAGCTTATCAACTTAGTAATGGTGTCACCAAATAGTTAAAGGATGACAAAAAGGCTATTTGGCCTTCATTCCCTATACAATGTGGTACTTTTTCTTTGGCCAATATTGGCCATACATACAAAGAGGCTCCTAATATTCAGATGTTAAATCTAGAATATATGCCTGGGAGACTATATGATCCTAATGATGTAATTAAAAATTATATGTCAAGACTTAAGACGAAACATTTTCTAAAGGAAGAACATAAGTTTGATGATTTCTTCCAAGGAGTCGAAGACTTTTCTGATATTGCTAAGAATGTTTCTAATCAATCAAGTCAAGAAGATGTCGAAGCCTTTCAGGTATACAAAAATGAGAGATTAAAGAATGTCCCTTTGAATTTGCTAGTCATGGAAGAAGAAAAACACACTCCAAGCGTTAGTCTTGATGAAGAAATGAAGGATGTCTCCGAAGATGAATCTGGTCAGTCCCAACAACAATCTGATAAGACATATCAATCTAAAGATGAGTCTGAATCTACAAAAACCAATTTGGAAATTGACCAGATTATTCAAGACATAGAGTTGCAAGAAAAAACAAACAACAATGCCACTAAATCAAATACAGAAGCAGTTCCAAAGGATCAGATCATAGAAGATCAACCTAAATCATCTGAAGGAAAATACCTAATAAATGAATGGGAACAATTTTCCCAAGAAATAAAGACTTCTAAAGAAAAGGTCAATATTGATCAAGCAACAAGTTTTCAAACGCGAAAGCCTTCCCAAAGGATTGTTCATATTGTCAACCCTTTACAGACAATCCTAGTAGCACAGAGCAAAGAAATCATTCCAGCCTACTCCACAGATCAAATCATTTTGCAAATAGAAGACATTCCATCATTGGATATCTTCTATAGTCCCAACCATAGAGCTATGGTCAAAAGAAATAAGAGAAAAATGACTGATGAGACAACTCTTAAATCTATAGATGACTCAGTTGACGTCCTCTGGAAAGATTCATTAGAGGATCCCATTGAACATTTGACTAAACTGTCATAATATGCAAGAGCGTATGCTACAACCACTGTATATAAGGCAAGTGAAATCAAAACATTGTTTAAGCAGAAGGAATCCAGGATACAGGAATTGGAACACATGTTAGATACAGAGAAAGTCAAGTCTACAGAATAGATCATAGCAAATTTAGAACAGTTCCATAAAGATTTTGAAAAACTTAAATTGGAACATCATATGGAGCTTAAAGATAAATAGACACAGCTGGAGAGAACCATGGAAAAATTACAGAATCAATCACAATTAGAAAAGTGCATTAAAGAAGCACTTGAGATAAATACAATGATTAAAAAGTAAAAAAAAGGTATTTTGTCATCAATTTTCTATATTTGATTCTTACTGTGATTCCAATAAAATAATGATTCAACAAATTTCCATTCAAAAACTTGAATGTGAGAAACTTCAAAAACAAATTGAAGAACATATTCAATGGAAAGATTTAGATATGGGAAAACAAGCTAATCTACCTCAGATAGATAAGCTTCATGAATAATTATTATTTACAGAGTGGAAAACATAGATTTCCCGAGCAGAAAAAGCAGCGATTAAGACAATCTGTAAATCAAATGGGGTCAAACAACTTTTATGTGACCAATTATTCAAAACAGGACTTATTGAAGAAAACATGTCTGATGTGTTTTCATTGACAAAAGAAATAGAATTGAAATGGACACAGAGAGTAGAACAACAGGAAGAATTAATCAGGAAAGTTAATAAGTTTGATCAAGAAATTTTTTGGAATTTTCTGATCAAACCTTACCATCAGCAGCAAACTCTTCTACTTCTCACAGAATCAGCTAAAAAGTGTCAGTCAAAAATTTAAAATTCCATATTCAAGAATCAAATCCGGTCACTAATATCTCAGCCACCTCAGCTCAAGACAATGCTTGATATCTGCAAAATGTGTGACCATACTCCGCAAAATATGCAAAATCCTTAGAGTTAGGATTATTAGTTTTAAATTCCTAGATTATTGTTCAAGTTAGAGGAAGGTTGTTTGAAACCTCCTCTACATTTTTGTAAAATATTTAATTTAGTTTGTAGTTAGTTTTAGTATTTAAACCCTTCTCATGCATTTAGAGAAGGGTCCAGAATTTTATTGAGAACATTTGCAAAGAATGCTTAATTGTAAGTAGGTTTGTGAATGCCTTGATGAAATAATGGAACACGACCTTATTCATTTATAAACATCATTTTTTTGATCAATGCTCGTGCAATTTTGTATTCTTTTAACAACTCTTTGATTGAAGGATTGGATACGACCTATTATTACTGATCTGATAGACACAGTAATACATAACTGGTACTAATATCATGTATGTTATTTTTGTTTCTGAAAATTAGTGATGAACACAGCTTTCAAGAATCATATATGAAATTAATTGTTTATGTCTGAAATATATATTGCACTAATGTACAGTATAAATACAGAGATTATTTATTTTATATATGGTCATTAGACAATGCGATATATGTTTCATTTTCTTTTGATTAACTAATTTTTCAAGAGAATCATCTTATATAGTAATAATTCTATTAAATCTGAATTGATTTCATGATAGATTCAATAGATATATTTCTATATCACATTGAGATATTATATCCCATGTAATGTCCCCAACTTAGCTCATAGCTAAGTGGAACATTAATTTTTGCCAATAAATTCAAGTGCATGAAAAATTGAGCAAGGAGGCTCTATAAAACCACTCAAGCATGAATAAAAATCCCTCACTATGTGAAAGGGGGCCATGAAATAACCAGCTCAAGCATCCACATGTGTGTACAAGGTTAATTTGACCAAGTCAACTCAATTTTTCTTTAAAAGAATGGATCCATGAATAAAGCAGCTCAATGTGAATGGAGGCAAATTCAACAAAACAATTTGAAGACTCCTTGAATGTGAAAAGGGGAAAGGCAAAGAGGCTCAATCAAGGAAGATTCTTAGAATATCCATTTAGTCACATTGACTAAATCAAACCACACAGCATCTAGTTTTCCTCCACTTAATGGGACAACGTAACCCTAGAGAGGGAAAGCTTGGCAAGGAAGCAAACCCTAGTGGAGTGGGTCCCTTGGAGGAGAAGCTCATTTTCTATATAATGAAGGAAGGGAAGTCATTTGGGTTTCAGATTGGAGATTATACTTTCATGAGGTCTTCTTATACTTCTGCATACTTAGCTTTTTAGCTAAGTTGTTGCACTTCTTAGTGCAAGGGTTTTCTCATGTGGGAATGCCCTGCTTTTTCTTGGAGATCTTGTAGCAAGAGATCTAAGGGAAGCTTCTGATCTGTACTTTCCACTTTCAGGTGTTATTCCAAGCACTTGTGCTCCATATCTATGTGTTCCCTTGAGGATACTGCGTTATTTGTATAGAGGTGCAGTGGAAGGGGTTAAAACCCCATGGTTTGGAGCTAGTTTCCCAAAGGGAAGCTCAATATTCTTCTGGGAGATGATAAAAAGAGATTATATAGCCATTCTTATGTGTATTCAGTAATTTTATTCAAAGCTACATCCATACAACATTATTCGAGTATTATAACTGCAACCGCTCTTTTACATATTTTTTTCTGTGGATAAACCCTTGCCAGGTGAACATAAAATTGTGTAAAAGGGATTGAATCTCTGTATTTATTCTTCATTGAGATTTATAATATGAATATAAATCATTCTCTCTTATTTTATGAGTATTTACTTCAATATACTGCACAGTGTCTTTGGCAGCGGCTCTACCATATGCATGTTTTGGGGTTTTTTTCCATTTTCAGCTATTTGAGCATGGGAGGCCTGTTTAACTTTGTTGTTGGTATTTGTTTCTGAAATAATATTTCATTCAGATCATATATTGTCTAATTTAAAGGAAAAAACCATTATTTTATACTATTGTAACTCAATACTCAGTAAAATAGCGTTTCTGGGTCACTAGTGGTGCTTTTCCCCACTTGGTTGTCTTCCTGGGGTGATGTTTGCTGTAGTTTTTGTCAAATGAAGAGATATTCATCTGATATAACCTATTAAATGATGATTTTATAATTCCTCTTTAGTTTTTGAAGAATTTATGCAAATTCTGAAGTAGGATTTCCATTTTGCTGCATCCTTCCTCTTTCAGCCGTTTTTAGCTAGTCTAGTTTGTGGGAGATCTGTTTAAGGTCTCTAAGTTCATTTTTTTCTGCTGAAATTCTGTACATAAGTCACATACAGCCCATATAAGAGGAAAAAATCATTAATCTATGTTTCTGTTGCATATTTTTTCTTATACAACGTTTTTCTTGAGCTGCTTGTCAATAGTCCTGAAAGGGAAATATTAACCTTCGACATAGTTCTATAGACAAAGTCTGCTAGTGGGCCAGCTAGCCTCTGGATCTTAGCCTCTTTTCAGAGGTGAAATGTCCAGTAAATTCCCCTACATTCAATCTCTAGAATAGATCCAGCTGTTGATTGTTAATGTTTTCTTGAAAAAGGATTTTCATTTGCCGGATTCATGAGCATTTCCTGATTTGGAACATTACAGTGGTATTAGAGCATGATCTCTGGCCCATCCTGTGAGATCAAGATATCAGAAAAGTGCTTAGGAGAAGCACAAGTAGAAAGCAGACAGTATGGAGAGGATGAGATTACTCTCATCGATATTCAGATCCAAGAAAATCCTCTCAAAGGGGGTTGAACAGTTGGAAGCAGAAAGATGCAGTGAAACTCCAAGAGGGTTTCAAGGAGAAGAGGAATGTAATGAAACCTTTATGAGGTTTCAAGAAAAAGAAAAATAAGACATGGGAATTCCTCCTTCAAGGGAAGACCAAGATCTAGGGTTTCCTATTGAGGATGGGACATTTCCTACATTTAGAGAAAGAGCTGGGGGTGACAGCATAGTCATAACAGAGGCACTTCTAGCATCTCAAGAAGAAGAAGTGGTGAGTACAGTTGCACCAAGGAGAGAAGCTCTTGCACCTTTGCAAGGAGTTTTAGATAATCTCACATATAGAGATTGTGGCACAATCCATGTGTAGTATGTGCCCTCATTATCAAATGGTGAGACATGGAATATTACAGAGTTTCATGGGTTAAGTAATATCTACCCCTCTATGTTTCTGAAGAATGTTGCACAAGGAAGGCAGGAAGATCCATACACATCAATTCATCCATCTCTCCATGATGATCTATGCTTTGATTCCTCCTTATTTGAAGAGGGGCCATTAGGGAAATCCCCTGATGAGAAGAAAAAAAAGTGTTCCCTCAACATGATACAATGAAGACACCAGAGGTCAGAGGAGACACCATCACAGCACTGGAGGTTGTGGGTAAGAAGCATATTTATGAAAGTAACATTTTATTTTATGATTGCATGTGCTCTCTTACCTTATATGTGCAGGCCATAACTCCCAAAGGGAGTGTTCTACCTTATAAGCTTCATGGCCAACTAGGGGCCAAGATTGTTTTCAAGTATGGCCACCTCCTTGATGAGTTGGGGGAGGTGATGCACTATGATGGGTGCTTCCCTAAAGCCCCAAATATACATTTCATATTCAGCCATGGTGAAGTGATAAGAGTAGCAAGCAAGTGGCATGCAAACCACTTACCATATCCTGATATGAAGTAGGGAGAAGGAAACCTGCGCTGGTTTTTGTTGGGTGAGTGTGGGTACTCCCCAAAATTTCTGATTATCATGACTCATGCCTCATACTCCAAGAGAAGGTTGAATAATGGGAAGGCATGGTTTTTATGTCTGTCACAAGGAGGGTTTGGACATTATATGATGAATCTTATGTCCAAATATTTTCCCATGTTTGAAGTATGTCTCATGCATTCACATGTATTTTGGGTTGAGATGTATTTCAAGTATGAATCTTGGGTTGGGAAGAGAAACAACTCCCACATGATGTGGAATGGGAAATTTAGCTTGCACTATGTTGATGGAGCACCCCACATGTCCATCATTGCATTATTTCTCAATGATCCACACATGGATAATGTAAGGAAGCAACAAGAGCCCTTGTTTCTATGGCTACTTTTGGGGGAGTATGGGCTGAAAACTCTCCATACTCAACACAACATTCCAAGAGGAATGCATGGCACATCCAAAGTGCAAGAAGGCTACCTTTCAGCAATAATGGAAGGGAGGAAGGTCCTCTCACATAGCAGCACAAGGGTGAATGGGTTTTACATGTGGAATTTCAAGAAGAAGAGTCATGGAGTGCCAAGAGCATTGCTACTTAAGCCTACAACGTTGTCCTCTAAGAGCAAGTTTCTAATGATGGAGTAATTCCAAAGAAGTGTGCATCCTTTTATTTTGCATAAATTTATGAGGATATTATTATGGGAGGGCTCACTCATGGATCACATATTCAGCTCACACATGAGGCATGGTAAGAAATACATCTATGTGCTTATTGATCATTCTATTAAGAATTTGTATCTTCTCACCAATTGTAAGCAATGCATTGCTCTGCAAGAGAGCAAAATTATTCATGGGTGTTATGGTCACTTTAGGGCCACATTTTTTAATGATGATAACCCATATCTACATGACTTGGAGCAATTTCCTTGTTGTTTTTATTGTATGCAGCTGATATATATTTTTGCTCACTACTTTCTAGTAGATGAGTTGACATGCATAACCGAAAATTATTTGGGAGGCAACTTGCCACTTGATGTTTTAAATCAGCAGTTGGGGAAGCTTCATTATACCCACCATGGAGACCATATGTATCATCTTCAATTGCACATAAACTTCAGAAACTTTCTGATTTGGATGAAATATGGTGGTGATGTGCCACTCACTTTGAATGGAATGATTTGGGCCAGCAGGATCCATGACTTTGGAGGAAGGATATTTGGAGATCCAACCTTAGTTTTGCCATCAAAGGGCACCCTTACTTCAGCCCAAAATCAGTATGTGCTCTACTCTTGCCATGAGTGGAGAAGGAGACAGCGTGGGATAGGCTATTTTTCCTATCATGTTCAGCCATTCAGCCCACCTTCTTTGCAAGAGCTCAAGGTGGAGAATATTTATCATGAGTTGCCATCTTGGAAGGCAACAAATTTTTCTTGGATGATAGCATGGGGAGGAGAGTCTTTCATTGATGATGAAGTGCTCCATGATTATCGCCACTCCTATCTTTAGGAGGCCTTGGATCAGCAAGAAATTTCCCATATCAGCCTTCCATTCTTCCATGACAAGAGCCATTGGGCTTATTCACCACAAGCCAACACTCTTGCAGAAAGTCTGAAACCAAGAATGAGACTATGGATAAGAAGGCCACAAGAAGGAGGGAAATTTTTGCAGCACCCTTGCAGTTGCTTGAGGACAAGCAAAATTTGGGAGGGGGAGACTTTAATGTCCCCAACTTAGCTCATAGCTAAGTGGAACATTAATTTTTGCCAGTAAATTCAAGTGCATGAATAATTGAGCAAGGAGGCTCAATAAAACCACTCAAGCATGAATAAAAATCCCTCAAAATGTGAAATGGGGCCATGAAATAACTAGCTCAAGCATTCACATGTGTGTACAAGTTTAATTTGACCAATTCAACTCAACTTGTCTTTAAAAGAATGGATCCATGAATAAAGCAGCTCAATGTGAATGGAGGCAAATTCAACAAAACAATTTGAAGACTCCTTGAATGTGAAAAGGGGCAAGGAAAAGAGGCTCAATCAAGGAAGATTCTTAGAATATCAATTTAGTCACATTGACTAAATCAAACCACGCAACATCTATTTGTCCTCCACTTAATGGGATAACGTAACCCTAGAGAGGGAAAGCTTGGCAAGGAAGCAAACCCTCGTGGAGTGGGGCCCTTGAAGGAGAAGCTCATTTTCTATATAATGAAGGAAGGGAAGCCATTTGGGTTTCAGATTGGAGATTATAATTTCATGAGGTCTGCTTAGACTTTTGCATACTTAGTTTTTTAGCTAATTTTTTGCACTTCTTAGTGCAAGGGTTTTCTCATGTGGGAATGCCCTGCTTTTTCTTGGAGATCTTATAGCAAGAGATCTAAGGGAAGCTTCTGATCTATAATTTCCACTTTTAGGTGTTAGGAAAAGCAATTTTGCTCCATATCTTTACAGTCCCTTGAGGATACTACGTTATTTGTATAGAGGTGCAGTGTAAGGGGTTAAAACCCCATGGTTTGGAGCTATTTTCCCAAAGGGAAGCTAAATATTCTTCTGGGAGCTGATCAAAAGAGATTATACAGCCATTATTATGTGTATTCAGTAATTTTATGTAGAGATACAACCCTACATAATTATTCTAGTATTAGAACTGCAGCTGCTCTTTTACATATTGTTTTCTGTGGATAAACCCTTGCCGGGTGAACATAAAATTGTAATATGAATATAAATCATTATATCTTATTTTTTTATTATTTACTTCAATATACTGCTCAGTGTCTTTGGCAGCAGCTCTGGCATTTGCATGTTTTGGGTTTTTTGTCCATTTTCAACTATTTGAGCATGGGAGGCCTGTTTAACTTTGTTGTTGGTATTTTTTTCTGAAATTATCTTGCATTCAGCTCATATATTGTCTAATTTAAAGGAAAAAACCGTTATTTTATACTGCTGTAACTCAATACTCAGTAAAACAACATTTCTGGGTCACTAGTGGTGCTTTTCCCCACTTGGTTGTCTTCCTGGGGTGATGTTTGCTGTAGTTTTTGTCAAATGAAGAGATATGAATCTGATATAACCTATGAACTGATAATTTTCTGATTCATCTTGATTTTTTGAAGAATTTATGCAAATTCTGAAGTAGGATTTCCATTTTGCTGCAACCTTCCTCTTTCAATCGTTTTCAGCTAGTCTAGTTTGTGGGAGATCTGTTTAAGGTCTCTAAGTTCATTTTTTTCTGCTGAAATTTTGTACATAAGTCACATACAGCCCATATAAGAGGAAAAAAGCATTAATCTATGTTTCTGTTGCATATTTTTTCTCATACATCGTTTTTCTTGAGCTGCATGTCAATAGTCCTAAAAGGGAAATATTAACCTTTGATATAGTTCTATAGACAAAGTCTGCTAGTGGGCCAGCTAGCCTCTGGATATCACCCTCTTTTTAGAGGTGACATGTCCAGTAAATTCCCCTACATTCAATCTCTATAATAGATCCAGCTGTTGATTGTTAATGTTTTCTTGAAAAAGGATTTTCATTTTCCAGATTCATGAGCATTTCCTGATTTGGAACATTACATCCCAGGTTAGATTAAATTTAATTAAAATTATTTCATTTAGAGTTAAATTTGTCTTATTTTGTAGTAATTCATCATTCCATAATGTTTTGGTAGAAACCTAACAAGTTATCATACAAAAACCAAAACTGGGAAACTGGTCCCATCACACCCAGTCAGAGCCACTACCCTAAACAGTAAAGGAGATGCTTTAAGGTTCAGACTGGGTGGTTATCCCCCTTTGTTGCTGCCACATATTTCTTAGGCCTAAACATTTTTGACGCTAGAAGGAGGGCCTAACTATGAATGGAAGATAAGTCTAAAATTCAAAGCCCTCATAAGAGTCAATCTCCTTAAAAGCATTCTACGATTTCCTGATCACAATCTAGATAACCAACTCAGAAATTGAAAGTAGTAGAAACATTTCCATCATCCCTTGAAGTATCACATTGCGCATCTACTTCAGAATTTATTCCTGAATCTCCCGAAGTTCATTCTTTAATTCAGTAATTAGAAGGAATATATAGTTTTGCTGAAAAGCCTGTTAACCAAGAAACATCCTAGGAAAGTGTTACTTATTTATTTAGAGACACTGGTATTTTAACTCGATCTAGAAGTGAGAAGCTTGGAATTTACTCTTTGGAGTTTCCATTAGAATCTCATCGCAAAAAAGTTTCTATATCCAGATCAAAATCAGAAACAAGTGAAGTCACATCAAATTTTCCTTCAGTTTTTCCTTCATATTCTTCCAATAAATCCACATCTTTTCTATCTTCCATTTCTTCCACTCAAACAATCAGTGCTATCACAAGTAGTACTGTTCCAGTTGTAAGTTCTTCTTCCATTACCTCTACTTAAGTTCTTAAGAAAATCAATTGACCTTGGACAAGTCACGGTATTTGTATGTGCTTGTAAATCCTAATGCTCTTCGAGATCATCGGGAGAAATGATTACCTAAATATAATCCAAATGATGGTCTTCTGTTTGAAGAGCACATCGATAATTTTATATTGTCATAAATTAAATAGAGCTCTCTTCCAGCAGGATCTATTGTTGATTGGGAAACTTTTGACCAAGTGTTTCTTGCAAAATTTGGAGATGATAGAACTGTTGCATCTTTAATCAATGCCCTTTCTAATCTCAAAGTAAATTTAGGTGAAAAGGTTAAAGATTTCAACTCCAGATTCAACAAATTATTAAATAAAATCCCAAATGCTTCTAACCCTGTTGTTGATGTACAAATAGAATGGTATATTTCTTCTTTACCTTCTAATATATCTATTTTTGTAGATATATCTAACAAAGCTACTCTTTTAGAAAACTTGAAAGAATTTGTAATGTCGCGAAAGGGAAATCAACAGCTTTTACACTACTAAAGTGTTCCCTTATCAGAAATACCACAAGTCTGTGCCAGAAATGGACTTCTGAGGCATTTATTGGTTATGTCACCTCTAAAAAGAGGGTGAGTACTAGAGGCTACTCGGCCCTTTACAGTCTCTGTCTACAGATATGTGATGTTTCCTACTAAGGAAATTGCTGCAGCAAGCTCCTTAGGGACGCTGTATAAGGAAGCAGATGTGAAAATAAGGCCACCCGCTGCTGGAATGCCTTAGAACAAATATAATTCGACATCCTTTCATAATTTAAGCTGAAAGAGATAACCTTAAGCAGGTTATTCAGATCTCCCACAATGAACTAGCTGAAAATTGCAATAACATGCAAGCATAAAACAACTGCCCTTAGAAAGTAACATTTTATAAGTGAGAAATGGGATTGATATCCCTTATATGACCTAATATATGATTCACTTTCATAATTATAGGTAAAACAAATGAATCTAGCTCATATAAACAAAACTCTCAAAACAATATGCCTCAATCTAGCTCAAAACCCCATAGTCTAGCTCAGGCAGAAAAGATTGAAACAAGAACAACGTTATTTTTCCTAGGGTTTTTACAGTAAATAATGTGAAATATCAGATCAGAAATCTATGAGCATCCAATGGTGAGAAAAATCAGAATTCCTTCCTCTTTATACAAAATGAAGATCCCCCAGCAAGGGTTACATGAAGGTACAATGTATAGAAATGCAGATCTGCAAATGCAGCGCTGGAAAACGCATTTACTACAACCCTGAGTATGAATATATCTAAAAATTCTAAAATATAGAGGAGGAATGAAATAGAAAGCCTTCTAGGAGAAGGGATGGCCCTTTCTCCAAAGAATGGTCTCACTAGCAAGGGATCAAACCCTGCTACTGCTGCTATCTCAAAATAACATAGTTTACCCAGAGAACTACGTTGTAAGGAATGGAAACTAAGTTTTCCACTTGCCAAGATGTGAAATAAGCTCTGTATGTTCTTGTACAGATCCTCCAATGCAAAGGAAGCTCTATCCAATGGAAAATATGCTCAAGAACTGATGTTGTGAACCTCTCCACTGCACTATCCAGCAACACAACATCCTCTGCTCCAAGAATAATGTTGTAGAAGAAAGGAATGCTTGGCCTTCAACCCAATGTGGAGAATTGCTGAACAATTCCCTTCAAGAGATCACTCAATGAATTAGAGGGAACTCCTAAGCAGGAATCCCTTCAAACTCTACTAAACAGCAGGAGTTTGCATAAATGTCTAAGCATACAAGGAATTCAAAAATCATAAGCTAAACTCACAAATCTTCCTTACTTCTCCTTATGAATTTGTGAGCCCCCTTCACCTTGGGTCCCACCTATTAGGGTTTCAACATCAAATGAACCTCTTCCCTCCAAAATTGCACTGTCTTCCCAAGCAAGCTACTCCTCCTTAGGCTACGTTGTTGATTTGGTCAACTTGGCCTTATCCTCATGCCTTTGCCCCCTTTTCACACTAGGAGGTGAAAAATAAGCTGCTCCATGGTTCCCTTTTTACATTAGGAAGGGTTTTATTCACATTAAGAGGCCTACTCTTCCTTTTTATTCACCTACTATACAATATGAGCAAAAATTAATGTTCCAATTTATTCATGAAAATTTTGGGACATTACAGTCCTCCCCTCCCAAAGATTGCTTGTCCTCAAGCAAGTGCAAGGGTAGACTGTGTTGTGCCTCATCCTATTCTAGTATCATCTCTGTATAATATTATCCTCTAAGTAAAGATGTTATCTCAACAATGGATCCTCATAGTGCCTCTCCAAGAAAGAAGATTAGCATTGGGTGGATATCCCAAATGGCTATTAGTCATGGGAAGGATCATGCTCAAGGAGACACCATGTGTGGCCTAGAGGTTTGCTCAAGGCATGGAGTGTAAGATGCATGGGGAGTCCCCTTCCCCAAGGTGTAACCTCCGCCCCCAAACTATCATCCATATGAAATGAGTCACCCTTCTACATGGTAACTCATGAAAAGTTTCCTCCACCTTTGGCTCCAGAAGTGTAGGTGGGCTGAATAACTGAACATGATAGGCAAGAAGGCATATCCCACGCTGTCCCCCTCCCCACTTAAGATAATTGATGAGGATATACTAATCTTGGGCTGCAACATGAGTGCCCTCCCATAGCAAGAAAGAAGTTATACCTCCAAAGGTCTCTCTCCCAGCGCTGTGCATCAAGCTGGCCCAATCCATCACACACATAATGGATAGGAAATCATACCACATGAAAAAACATCCATCTCATGGCCCTCCTCATTAAATAAAAAATGTGTTGCTGTAGAGGCCATGTCTCCTTCCATGTTCCCCTTAGAACATGCATTGCAGAAAATATGGGAGTTCTCTCCCAACAAGGACACATCCTCCTTATGTGTCACTCCCCTAATCATGCTCCCCCATAAGGATAACAACAACATCAACAAAAGAGAACATAATCAGCAACAATATGGGGAAATTACTGAAGGTATCATGGTGTTCAACAGTGTACCAACAGTCTCCCAAGTGGTCACAACGCAGTTTTCCAAACTGCTTCTTGAAGAAGAGATAGGGAAAGCTATCTTCTATTACAGGGAAATAATGCATGCTCTTACATCTGATAATGTATAAGAGGTGGCTGAATATATAAGTTAAACATGCATGGAAATAAACACTTGCCCATGGCCATATGAGAGATGGCTATCTCCATCACATACTCTGGTCCAATACTACTTATGGAGCTTAATGAATATGCTGCCTCCTTGTGGAGCCAAGAACTGCATAGAAATGGAAAGAGGATGAAAATATTGCATTAGGTAATCAATACATGAAAAAACAAATTTATCACCTCCTTCTTGTCCCTCAAGTGCTTCAAAGGTGGGATAACCATGTGGATTCTCCACCAGCAACCCCAAGCTACCAAGTGTCAGCACTGTTGGCTCATGCAAGTGAGCTCTTGTCAAGACATGGCTCCACCCTTTTACATGTAGCTGGCCAAAGGTGTTCCTCATAATGCTGCTGCATATGAAAAGTACCTCCCATGGTGGAAGCACTCCTTGCACCCTGATAGTGCCATTCCTCCTCCTTGCAACACTATGCCAAGTGGGAGAGCAGTCTTGCCCTTACTCTCTCTCCATCCTCCAAAGTAGCAAATATCTTTGCTGCCTAATCATACTTCCATCATACACATTATGTAATGAAAAAATATTGATCATGCCATCATAATGTATCCACACTCCTTGTTGCCCCATGATGAAAGTACCATCCCAAGTTCCTTCCTCCCTCATACCCTTGGAAATAGGATATGTCTCATGATGGCCAAAATCTCTCCTGAGTAGCCAGCACAGCTTTGCTTCTTGCTGCCCTATGTCATAGATCTGCAAGTGGCTCAAAAGCCTCTTGCTCTCCATCCATATTCCCTCATCCAATTTTGGCTGCCCTTGATTATCCTCTCCCTTAGCATCCTCCCATTGAAGACCACCAATCTTCCGAAGAAAGTATTCCTTCTTACACCTCATGGGGGGTTGAGATGTAACCCAATGGAGGTCTCTCAAGAGAGACCTTTCACCGACTAACCCCTTGAATCCAACAGAGCCCAAGAGTGCTAGAAACAAAACATCATTAGGGGATGGCACCTCATGCATGATGCTCCCCAAATCCTTGCACCCTAACTCCTCATGCTGCATGCAACTCAATAAGGGTGCAAAAGAATGAGTGCTGATCCCTTCTTGGATCAAACCCATATTGCACAGCACTGTATAAGCTTGCCTCTCCTCATCAGTAAGGCATTTCGATCCTCGGCCATGTGAAGACAAATTTCCAAAGCCTTTCATGAAATCTTCTGAAGTGTTATAGCATGGAAATTTTTGCATACCTTTGGAAGCCCTTGAGACATCTTGTAGGGCTGAAAGAGTCTCTTTCTGCAATGCGTTGGTTGGTCCAACTACTGATATGGTTGGCTGCCCCTTTATGAACATGACAGCGTTGGTAGAAGCCTCCTCAAGTGGGGAAGAGAGCTCCTCCTCCTCTGGCCATCTACCCATTTCTTCTTGTGGCCCTCCATTCTCTGCACTCCCTCCCTGAGAACTTGAAGTGCACCCATATTCTCCTTCCTCTTGAAACCCTATAGAGGTTTCACTGTAGCTTTCTCCACCTTGAAACACTCTTGGATTTTCATTGTGCTCTTCTTCTCCCATTGGTTGAACCTCCTTGGAGAGGCTCTTCTTTGATCTTAAAATGGATGAGAGTAATCTCATCCTCTCCATAATTTCTACTTTCTTCTTGCTGCTTCTCCTCAGCACCTTTTTGATAGCTTTATCTCACAGGCTGGGCTAGAGATCATGCTCTGATACCACTGTAATGTCTCGAAAGGGAAATCAGCAGCTTTTACACTACTGAAGTGTTCCCTTATCAGAAATACCACAATTATGTGCCAGAGATGGACTGTTGAGGCATTTACTGGTTATGTCACCTCTAAAAAGAGGGTGAGAACCAAAGGCTACCTGGCCCTTTTCAATCTCTGTCTACAGATATATGATGTTTCCTACTTAGGAAATTGCTGCAGCAAGCTCCTTAGGGATGCTGTATAAGGAAGCATATGTGAAATTAAGGCCACTGGCTGCTGGAATGCCTTATAACATATATAATTTGACCTCCTTGCAGAATTTAAGCTCAAAGAAATAACCTTAAGCAGGTTATTCAGATCTCCCAAAATGAACTAGCTGAAAATTGCAACAACATGCAAGCATAAAACAACTGCCCTCAGAAAGTAACACTATATAAGTGAGAAATGGGACTGAGATCTCTTATATGACCCAATAAATGACTCACTTGCAGAATTAGAGGTAAAACAAATGAATCTAGCTCATATAAACAAAACTCTCAAAACAATGTGCCTCAATCTAGCTCAAAACCCCATAGTCTAGCTCATGCAGAAAATACTAAAACAAGAACAACATTATTTTTGCTAGTTTTTTTGCAGTAAATAATGTGACATATCAGATCAGAAATCCATGAGCATCCAATGGTGAGAAAAATGAGAATTCCTTCCTCTTTATACAAAATGAAGATCCCCCGGCAAGGGTTACATGAAGGTACAATGTATAGAAATGCAGATCTGCAAATGTAGAGCTGGAAAACACAGTTACTGCAACAATGAGTATGAATATATCTGAAAATTATCAAATACAGAGGAGGAATGAAATACAAAGCCTTCCAGGAGAAGGGATGGCCCTTTCTCCAAAGAATGGGCTCACTAGCAAGGGATCAAACCCTGCTACTGCTGCTATCTCAAAATAACACAAGTTACCCAAAGAATTGTGATGTAAGGAATAGAAACTGAGATATCCACTTGAAAATATGTGAAATAAGCTCCGGATGTTGTTGTACAAATCCTCCAATGCAAAGGAAGCTCTCTCCACTGGAAAATATGCTCAAGAACTGATGTTGTGAACCTCTCCACTGCACTGCCTAGCAACAAAATGTCCTCTGCTCCAAGAATAATGCTGTGGAAGAAATGAATTCTTGGCCTTCAACCCAATGTGGAGAATCACTAAACAATTCCCTTCAAGAGATCACTCAATGAAGGAGAGGGAACTCCTAAGCAGGAATCCCTCCAAACTCTGCTAAATAGCAGGAGTTTGCAGAAATGTCTAAGCAAAAAATGAATTCGAAAATCATAAGCTAAAATCACAAATTTTCCCTCCTCCTTATGAAGTTGTGAGCCCCCTTCACCTTGGGTCCCACCTATTATGGTTTCAACATCAAATGAACCTCTTCCATCCAAAACTGCGTTGTCTTCCCAAACAAGCTAATCCTCCTTAGGCTATGTTGTTGACTTGGTCAACTTGGCCTTATCCTCATGCCTTTGCCCCCTTTTCACACTAGGAGGTGAAAAATAATTTCCTCCATGGTTCCCTTTTTACATTATGAAGGGTTTTATTCATGTTAAGAGGCCTCCTCTTCCTTTTTATTCACCTACTATACAATATGACCAAAAATTAATGTTCCAATTTATTCATGAAAATTTTGGAACATTACAGAAGCTCTCGTAGTATAGAAAAGGATTTTAGCATTAGAGAAACGATCAGAGATAGAAGAAAGGAAAACAAAGAAAGTGACATTTATTCAAGATTCCAAAAATAAAATATCAAAATATCCATTTTATCTTGAAGGTCTTCAAAAAGTATTAAAGAGTATGTGAAATGATATGATTGATATAAAGAAACAAGTTGTTGAAACTTCAGCCCCTAAAAAATCATTTTTTCCATTCAATAAAATCTCATTAGATTTGATGAAATAGAATTAATGGTTTAATGGTTCACTATGAGAAGTCAAATGAAGCATTCTTTAAGTCAGGTGATTTAAAATTAAGTACGCGAAGAAAGAAAGAATCAAAAAATCTAAAATTATGAAAACATATCCGATTTTATCAGATCCTTCTACAAATTCCAAAACTTTGATTTTATCAGATACAGTCGAATACAACATAGTAGAAGATATGAAAAAGGTTAAGGAAAATATCTCATTACATGAAATGACCAAACTCAAACAACAAAAGAAAATTTTGCTTAGAGAGCTCAAATCAATTCTTGTAGAACCGATACAACCCCCAGTTATAGCACAAGCTTCAAAAGATATGGGAAAAACTCCATAATCTATTAATAAAGTGAATTCTATTGATCTTGTTTTAATTGGTGATAAATCTATTTCTCAAACTCCTCCTTTTCTTTTGACTTATGAAATTTTTAACAAGAATGTTCATAATTTCCTTATTGATTCAGGAGCTTCTTCAAACATTATGCCAAGAACAGTGTGTACAAAATTAAATATCACTCCTCAAAAAACATTTGTACATATAGTTCAATTGGATAGAACAAAAGTTGAAGTTATTGGAGAAATTTTATCAGTATCTATCAAATTATCATCTAATCCAAAAGTATCGCAAGTGATTGATATTTTGGTCATAGACATTCCTGAGTTCTATGGCCTTATTCTAAGTAGGGATTGGTCTAAGAAATTACATGGATATTTCGCTATTGACTATTCACATATGTGGTTACCATATAATGGCAAACCAAATCAAATCAGAATTGATAGTCAGAAATTTATGAAACACAGAGTTACTGAAATGGAGGGACCGAATGAACCTATAGCTTTTACTAATAATATCATAGGGAATTATTAAGCAGAATCATCCCTTGGTTCATTTAATGCTCAGGTTTCACCTTTTTCAGCAAATACTGTTACTTCTCAAGTTCAAAAATTTTCTCAAATAGACTCTTCTAGATGTGTTAATTTTAGCAATCAAATTCCAGAACAATATTTATTTTGGACTCTATTTTTTGATGGTTCGAAATCAAAAGATGGTGCAGGAGCAGGTTGAATTTTAATCAATCCTCAAGGAGAGAAAATGATGCTAGCTTGTAGACTTGAGTTTCAATGCACAAATAATATTGTTGAATATGAAGCATTGATACAAGGTATGTATAAAGCTATAGGATTGAATGTTAAATATTTTCAAGTATATGGAGATTTTGAAATAATAGTCAAACAAGTCAGAAACATGATTCATTGTATTTTTGGACACTTGAGACATTATCAAACTCTAGCTCAGAATCTCATTTCTCATTTTGCAGCATTCAATATCTCTATAATTCCTAGATTACAAAATGCGAGCGCTAATTTACTTGCTAATGTAGCATCTAGACTTATACCAGCTGAAGAATTTAGACCAGATAGATTTTCAATTGAATTAATTTTTAGACCATCCATTCTAGATAATATAAAAAATTGGAAAGTATTTAATGATGATGTAGATATAGTAGACTTTCTTACATCAAACAGAACTTATGAAGGTCAAATTTTAGATGAAAATGAACATGATTTACAGATTAAAGATAAAACAAGCAATAATTCAATTCCCAAATCTGTAGTCAAAATGGAAGACCTTTATGACTTGAAAGACAGGTTTAAAAAGGTGACCAATTCAAAAATTCAAAGTTCTACTTTAAATTTTGAATTGATTACTCTTGGTACTTCAGAAAAACCTCAAAATATCAACTTAGGTCTTGGTCTAGGATATGAAGAAAGGATATCATTCATTAAATTGTTTAAAAAATGTAAAGATATATTTGCATGGGGATTATTCAGATCTTAAAACATATGATACTTCCATAATTCAACATACCATTCCTATGATATCAGACAATAAACCTGTCCAACAAAAACTCAGGAAAATTCATCCAAATTTAGAAAGTCAAATTAAATCTAAACTGAATAAAATGCTCAAATATAAAATAATTTTTCTTATTAGACATTCCAAATGGGTGTCAAACATGGTTCCAGTTAGGAAAAAGAATGGAGACATTAGAATTTGCATAGATTTTAGGAATTTGAATAAAGCCTGTCAGAAAGATAATTTTCCCTTACCTACCATGGAAAAAATATTACAATCAGTTGCAGGGTCTAAATTGATGTCTTTTCTAGATGGATTTTCAAGGTATAATCAGATCATGGTTCATCCTTATGATAGATTAAAAACAACATTTAGAACAAAATGGGGAACATACGCATATCAAAAAATGCCTTTTAGACTGATTTATGCTGGAGCTACGTTTCAGCGTGCTATGGATATAGCTTTCAGAGGATTAATCAACATTTTGGTTATTATATACTTAGATGACATTATTGTTTATTCTAAGCATAGAAACAATCATATTAATCATTTTTTAAAAAAAATTGAAAGATGCAGAAAATATGGCATTTCCCTCAATCCTAAAAAAAATTATTTTATTTTATTAGAAGGTAAGCTATTGGGATTCATTGTTTCTAAAAAATGAATTCACATAGACCCTAATAGGATTCAAGAAATTGAAAATATTCCTCTGCCTCATAACAAAAAAACAATGCAATCATTTTTAGGACAAATTAATTTTGTAAAAAGTTTTGTTCCCGATTTCTCCAAATTGTCCTACCCCTAGAAATCAAGAAAAATTCAATTTTTAAATGGGGAAAATAAGAAATAAATTCTTTTGAGTTAATTAAAAAAACTATTGTTGAAGCTCTCTCTTTAACAACTCTTGATTTTTTCAAATGTTTTGTGTTATGCACATTTTCTTCGGATACATCATATGCAGCTTTTTTAACATAGTTAAAGGATCAAAACATTGAAGCACCAATTTCATTTTTTAGCTCTAATATTCAAGGTGCTGAGTCAAATTATTCAGCTATAGAAAAACAAGCTTATGCTGTGTTTAAATTTTTGAAATGTTTTAGACCTTTTCTCTTAAAAACACACACCAAGATAATAGTACATTACTCAACAATAAGGAAATTATTAATAAAACAAGAAGTAGGAGAGAAAAGAGCAAATTGGGTCACTACACTCTAGGAATATGATGTAGAAATATGTCTAGTTAAAATTGTTAAAGGATAAGTTCTTTGCAAGATGTTAACTAGATCTTCTCATTTGCATAAAGATGAAGATCAATCAAAAGAAATAAAAATATCTGAGGTAAGCCTAAATGATTCTCAATAAAAATACGTTGATCTGAAATATTTTAAAAAAAAATGGACATGCTCCATTAAATCTAAATTATACAGCAAAGCATGATTTGAGACTTAAAGAAAATCAATATCAACTTGTAAATCATGTATTATTTAGGAGGAATTATGATTATGTATTATTAAGATTCTTAGAGAAAACTGAAGTTGAAAAGGTATTGCAAGAACTACATGATGGACCAGTTGGAGGTCATTTCGGAGGAAATACCACAGCTCATAAAATACTGCATGCTGGTTACTATTGGTCGACTTTTTTTAAAGATGCACATGAATATACAAGAAAATTTAAAACATGTCAAACTACAACAGGAAGAGAAAGGAAACCAACATTTCCATTACAACCAATAAATACCCAACAACCATTTGAACAATGGGGGTTAGATATTATAGGTGGAATAACTCCAAACTCTTCAAAACAACACAGGTATATTCTAACTGCAACTGATTATTTCACAAAATGGGTAGAAGCTATTAAATTGAAAGTGGTCAATACACAGAATATTACCGATTTTATTGATCAATTCATAATTACCAGGTATGGCCTTCCATCAGCTTTGATATTTGATAATGCATCTTATTTCTCTGGAAATGCCATGATAGAATTTGCTTTGAAAAGAGGTTTTAAATTAAAATACTCAGCTAATTATTACCCAAAAGGAAATGGATTAGTTGAATCTACGAATAAAAACCTTATTAGAATCATTAAAATAACTATGGAGAAAAATCATAAAAACTGGCGTAAATCATTATTATTTTCTCTCTGGGCAGATAGAATCACCAAAAAAGCTTCAATAGGCACTTCATCATTTGTGTTAGTTTATGGAAAAGAAGCAATTCTACCCTCAAACATAACAATATCATCATTTGCTTTAGTACAATTCATTGATGAAAATCGTTTTTCCTCTCCTCAACTTAGACAAGATCAAATCCTTAAGTTAGAAGAAGAAAGAGAAAAAGCTAAACAAACTCATATTCATCATCAACAAATAATAAAAGACTCTTTTGATTTAACATCCGTTAGTTCAAAATATTTTCAAATTGGTGATTTGGTATTAAAATGGGATAAATCTCATGAAGAAAAGGGTAAACACACAAAGTTCCAAAAAATCTGGTTAGGACCATTTCAAATAATCAAAAAAATTGGCTCAGCAACATTTATGTTACAGGATTTATCAGGTAAGAAAGATTCTTTACATTTTAATGGGAAAATTTTGAAAAAATATTTTTCATAGGAGGCAACCCCTCTATTTTTGTACATTAAAATTTTGTTTTCATATAGAAATAAAATTTGTTTAATACTGAAAGTTGACTTTTCAAAATAAGTCTTAGATAAATTATTTTTGCATTTTCTTTTTCCCACTTGTTAAAAATAAAAATGTTAAAGAAAGAAAAAAAAATTGAAAGATTTAGGAAAAAACAGATTCATTTTATCTTTCTAGAAAAATGGAATTCCAATAAAACACTTATTTTGTTTTAAAAACTCTCATTTTTATTTAGTATGAAAATTCTTTTTTTAGTCATGAAAAGAAAATTATATTATAGTAAGAAATGTTTTTCAGAAAAGCAATCTAATAACTCGACATTATCATTTGGCATCTTAAAAAGAAATGTGATTCATCCCATTTGGTAAATCTTATAATTTTAAAAAGAAATTAAAAAAAAAAAAAAAAAAAAAAAAAAAAAATTGGAGAAAACTTAAAAGATAATAAATCTCATCACGAGCTTCTTTACCATGTTCATGGAAAAATAATCGAACTAACATTACTAATACTGTCTACCAAAACAATGTAATGACTTGAGATTATATCATATAGATAAGGGGTCTCATCACGAGCCAGCTTAATCAGTTTAATTACTATTTGTGAATGGCATTGTCACTATTTGGTTAGCAAGCCAAGACAATGGCTTTTAAGAAGATAAAAAAATAAAAAAAATTTACTTATGAAAATGATGAGAAAAACTGGATGGAAAAATGGATCATAGCTGGTTAAAAGGTAACCCTGCCAAAAGCTTAAAACTGCCTATTGGAACAGAGGCTCTATCTATGATAAAAGAGTAAAATTATAAAAAGCTTTATCTGTAAAGATTATTTCCTATCTTATTTTTAACTAAGTAAAGACTGATATTGATTTTTATACTTATATCTTTAATAGAGAAATTCTCCTGAAATAAGTGAATAAATGAAATTTTCGTTATTTGAAAAAAGATATTATTTATTTGAAATTTCATTTCTTTAACTATTTTATTTTTATATATAAAAGGATTTAGAGTTTCAAAATTTTTTATCAGAGATATCTGGTTCATCCAAGTGAATCACCAATTGTTGTACTATACAACAACCCCTCATTTATTTTTATAAATAGGGACCCTTTAGAAATAAATAGGAAAATCCTTTCAAAAAACACATAGAAAATAAAATTCCTGCCCAAAAAAGCGCATTGCTCATCATATATGTTGTTTTTTCAAAAAGAAATCTTAAAGAATAAAATCTACGAACAGCGAGATGCACTCTTTAGAAAGCTTTACTTTCCTTTTTCGCATCGCACTTGATTTAGTTAAGACTTAAAGGAATAAAGTGATAAAAGTTGCGATGACCACGGACCCGATGAAGCGAATAAACTCAAAAATATAAATCTTTTTCACATCGCATCCATTTTGGCTTTCGCAAATCACATCGCGCGCAACTTATAATATAGACTTAAATATATCTTTTAAATCTTGTGATCTGTGATTTGCGCAGATCGCATTTCACAATGTTTATGAGACAATCACGAAATATTATAAGAAATCATTGTGATTTGCGCATTTAATGATCTCGGCGTGTGAAAGCAACTTATGTCATATTAGATTGAATTTTAGATCTTAACGGCTTTAAATGATTTATAAGTATTGCATGCGAAGCCATGTAAAGCCATGTCAAGCATTAAATTTTGAAATCATAATGAATTATGAAGAGATGATTGATAATATTGAAAGTCTTTCATGTGAGTTTGAAATAAATTTCTGATACATCTTTGTAAATACTCGTTATATGATATATTTCATTTCATTGCCAGGAAATCAGTTATCGAATTGAGAGAGTTTGAGATGAGTGAGAAAGGTAAAGAAGTGTCTCAAGCATCGTCCTCAGAAGATACAGATATGCCTTCGCTATTTTCATACACTGTATGTAACAAAGATTGCAGCATCTCGTCATGGGAAGCTATGTACAAACTATTTGAGGATGAAGGGCCAAAAGTGATAACAAAGATATCTGCAAAAGGCACTGATATCACTTCCGATGCAACCCTTTTCGACGTTGCATGCTCGTTTATTCATAAGATAGCCGCAATACCAAAGATTATGCCTTACACAGATATGATCAAGTGGGCAGTTGAAAATCTGAATATTGAAGACAAAGTGTTTAAGAATTCTAGAGGAGAGACTATAGGTTCTTTTAAAGCTAAAGATTTGACAGAAATGTATCATTTACCAGCTCCGCAACAAAAGTATGACAATATATATGTGCAAATTTTCAAAGCTAAACATCCAAATCTCATCAAGGTCATCCATGAGTGGAAGGACAATGAGGGAAAACTAAAGCAAGAAAAATCTAGTATGTACTCCATTGCACAAATCCCTCATCCCTATTACTTTTTTGCTGGTATGTTGTGTAGGTTATTTGCTAGAACTGATAGTACTAGGTTCTCTAGATACTGGGTTCCCCTAATTGACGCAATCATCAATTCATCCATTTTGAATTGGGAAAACCTTTTATCTAATTATTTATCCAAACACATTGCTGAATATAGGAATAAGAGGAATTCTTCACCTCAAGAAAATTCACCCTTTTTCATGTCTGCTTATGTTATGGATTCCATCTATTATACTTCTACATTTCCAATCATGGGTTGGAAATGGACCATTACAGACCCTACACCAATCCATATTTACCATAAAGAACTCTAGGATTCCAAATACCACTTGCATTTCTATAAAGTTTGTTATGGAGTTATGCTACCTATGTATCAAATGATTTTTGATAAAAATATCCCTAGGGTTTCCAAGGAAGTCAGTAGAGATATTGTTCATACAGCCCGATGGTCTGCTGAAGAGAAATTTACATATGTTCGAGTATTTGGAAGTTCCACTCTTCCACATGTTTTGCCATATTATGTTCCGAATAGATTGTTTGGGACAGAAATAGCTTATCAACTTATTAATGGTGTCACCAAACAGTTAAAGGATGACAAAAAGGCTATTTAGCCTTCATTCCTTGTACAGTGCGGTACTTTTGCTTTGGCCAATATTGGTCGTACATACAAAGAGGCTCCTAATATTCAGATGTTAAATCTAGCATTTATGCCTGGGAGACTATATGATCCTAATGATGTAATTAAAAATTACATGCCAAGACTTAAGATGAAACCTTTTTTAAAGGAAGAATATAAGTTTGATGATTTCTTCTAAGGAGTCGAAGACTTTTCTGATATTGCTAAGAATGTTTCTAATCAATCAAGTCACGAAGATGTCGAAACCTTTCAGGTATACAAAAATGAGAGATTAAAGAATGTCCCTTTGAATTTGCTAGTCATGGAAGAAGAAACACACACTCCAAGCATTAGTCTTGATGAAGAAATGAAGGATGACTCCGAAGATGAATCTGGTTAGTCCCAACAACAATCTAATAAGACAGATCAATCTGAAGATGATTCTAAATCTACAAAAACCAATTTGGAAATTGACTAGATTATTCAAGACATAGAGTTGCAAGAAAAAACAAAAAACAATGTCACTAAATCAAATACAGAAGCAGTTCCAAAGGATCAGATCATAGAAGATCAATCTAAATCATCTGAAGGAAAAGACCTAATAAATGAATGGGAACAATTTTCCCAAGAAATAAATACTTCTAAAGAAAAGGTCAATACTAATCAAGCAATAGATTTTCAAACTCCAGAGCCTTCCCAAAAGATAGTTCAGACTGTCAACCCTTTACAGACAATCCTAGCAGCACAGAGCAAAGAAATCATTCCAGCCTACTGCACAAATCAAATCATTTTGCAAATAGAAGACATTCCATCATTGGATATCTTATATAGTCCCAGCCATAGAGTTGTGGTAAAAAAAAATAAGAGAAAAAGGACTGATGAGACAACTCTTAAATCTACAGATGAATCCGTTGACGTCCTCTGGAAAGATTCATTAGAGGATCCCACTGAACATTTGACTAAATTGTCACAATATGTAGGAGCTTTATCTATAGCTACTGTAGATAAGGCAAGTGAAATCAAAACAATGTTGAAGAAGAAGGAATCCAGGATACTAGAATTGGAACACATGTTAGATACAAAGAAAGTCAAGTCTACAGAACAGATTAGAGAAAATTTAGATCAGTTCCATAAATATTTTGAAAAACTTAAATTGGAACATCATACAGAGCTTAAAGATAAACAGACATAGAGGGAGAGAACCATGGCAGAATTACAGAATCAATCACACTCAGAAAAGTGCATTAAAGAAGCACTTGAGATAAATACAATAATTAAAAAGCAACAAAAGGTATTTTTTCATCAAGTTGCTATATTTGATTCTTAGTGTGATTCCAATAAAATAATGATTCGGCAAATTGCCATTCAAAAAATTGAATGTGAGAAACTTCAAAAGAAAATTGAAGAAAATATTTAATGGCAAGATTCAGATATGGGAAAAAAAGCTAATTTACCTCAGATACATAAGCTTCATGAAGAATTATTATTTACAGAGTGGAAAACACAGATTTCCCGAGCAGAAAAAGTAGCGATTAAGACATTCAGCAAATCAAATGAGGTTATACATCTTTTATGTGACCAATTATTCAAAACAGGACTTATTGAAGAAAACACGTCTGATGTGTTTTCATTGAAAAAAGAAATAGAATTGAAATGGACACAAAAAGAAGAACAACAGGAAGAAGTAATCAAGAAAGTTAATAAGTTTGATCAAGAAAATTCCAAGAATTTTCTGATCAAACCTTACCATTAGCAGCGAACTCTTCTACTTCTCACAGAATCAGCTAAAAAGTCTCAGTCAACAATTTCAAATTCCATCTTCAAGAATCAAATTCAGTCACGAATATCTCAGCCACCTCATCTCAAGACAATGCTAGATATCTGGAAACTGCATGACCATACTCCGAAAAAGATGAAAAATCCTTAGAATTGGGATTATCAGTTTTAAATTCCTAGATTATTGTTCAAGTTAGAGGAAGGTTGCTTGAAACCTCCTCTACATTTTTGTAAAATATTTAATTTAGTTTGTAGTTAGTTTTAGTATTTGATCCATTATCATGCATTTAGAGAAGGGTCCAGAATTTTATTGAGAAAATTTACAAAGAATGCTTAATTGTAAATAGGTTTGTGAATGCCTTGATGAAATAATGGAACACGACCTTATTCAGTTATAAACATCATTTTGTTGATCAACGCTGGTGCAATTTTTTATTCTTTGAACAACTCTTTGATTGAAGGATTGGATACGACCTATTATCACTGATCTGATAGACAGAGTAATACAAAACTGCTACTAATATCATGTATGTTATTTATGTTTCTGAAAATTCGTGATGAACACAACTTTCATGAATCATATATGAAATTAATTATTTATATCTGAAATATCTGTTGCACTAATGTACAATATAAAGATAGAGATTATTTATTTTATATATGGTCATTAGACAATGCGATATATGTTTCATTTTCTTTTGATTAACTAATTTTTCAAGAGAATCATCTTACATGGTAATAATTCTATTAAATCTGAATTGATTTCATGCTAGATTCAATAGATATATTTCTAGATCGCATTGAGATATTATATCCCGGGTTAGATTAAATTTAATTCAAAGTCTTTCATTTAGAGTCAAATTTGTCTTAGTTTGTAGTAATTCATCATTCCAAAATGTTTTGGTAGAAACCCAACAAGTTATCATACAAAAACCAAAACTGGGAAACTGGTCCCATCACACCCAGTCAGAGCCACTACCCCAAACGGAAAAGGAGCTGCTTTAAGGTCCAGATCGGGTGGTTATCCCCCTTTGTTGTTGCCACAGATTTCTGAGGCCTCAACAGGAACCTTGCGTTAGCATATGGTATATTTTGAACCATGGTTGGACTTGTGGTGAGGTTCCAAACCCTGCGCCAAAATTGAAACCATAACTCACTACCATTTGGTTATGACATGGGTTCCTGAAACCATCGGGTTAACTAGTTGTCAACGAACTCTCGTTGAATTGTGGTGTGGCATGTAATATGTGGTTTGGGGTCAGGGTTAACCCCGCGACCCTAGACACCTTGACCTGCAGTCTCGTGGGTTGGGTGGACCAAGAGCCAGGGATTAAACCTGACCTCTTCCCCCAACGTGCCTTCTGATTAAACTTTAAATATGAGTTGAATACTATGGTTAACAAGGAAAATTATAGGCAGAATCCTGGATCATTCTGCTTCCAGTCAGTAGGTTGTGTGTTCCAATCCCCTGGAGGCAGTTTAGTCGATAACCAAAATTTTACACCACCATTGAGAGGCCACATGGTAACCATCCATTGGCCCACGTGGCCTCCACTCACTGGTCCAACTCAAAATTCCATCCACCAATAAAATTGCACAATAAATCGACCAATCCAAAGGAGACACTTGGAAAACAACCACTAACCCAAAATTCATAGTTAATCTTCTGAGTCACATGCCTAGTCAGTGTACGGACTGCTGACTGGGTGTACCTACAACCCAACTTTTAAAATTTTAGTTGTTTGAGAAAATGGTCAAAATAAGATATCAGGAGCATATGATATCGGTTTTGAGTGAAACGAGTTGCGTTGGATTTAGGACGATGATATATTTGTTTTGGCACCAGTTTCATGCGCTTTCGAACCCTTTAAATTTTGAGAATTTTACTGATCCACTAGATCACCGTTGCCACCACCAAGGTATAGAAGATTTAAATTCCAGAAAAAGAGGAGAACACACAATAAACAAAACCACAAAGAAAATTTTTATTGAAGCATAGAAGAATTATAAAAGCTACATTGTGGTGGATAATTTTTCCTTTTACAAAATGAGGCTTGTTACTTATAGCCCTTTTGAGTTTCAATACCATGAGAAAATTCCATGGGTGGATTTCTCTTTCCATTAGGATAAGTAAGGTTAAATTTTCAGGGAGTGAGATGAGGTTGTTGCCTAAGCCATTTTAAAGGTTTACAACCATGGCTCTGCCACAGTAGTTCTGCTATTGTTTAAACTCATGCCAAGACTTAAAAATCAACATTTATGCTATATGAATCAAGCATTGGTGTTATATTTTCTTAGCTTACAATGAGTTGTGCTCTTTCGGGTTCTCGATGGACTAAAATTCATAACACTGACTAGGGACTTATCCTTCTAGGCCCTCAAAGGTCATTTTTTACCCTTAAATACTATTGACTTGTGGGAACATGTGGATATCATTCTAGAGGTCCACATGCCTCTATTGAGGAACAATAGAGTATAACAAAAATTATAAGGGAGACCAGAAAGCATATATTTCCCAAACAAGGTCAGATTTCCATAGATAAATAGGGGATCCCCTTGTCCAGTTCATATGGAAAGCATAATCATACATTCAGGCACATGGTAGCATTATGATGTGCCACAATAATTGCACTCATGCCAAATCAAATTTCCAAGAATAAGCCACACAATAAACATAAAAAGAATAGTAACATAGGTCGAAGGCCAAACATTGAGCATCCAAGGCTTATGCCACATACAAGATATTCAGTGCACACAAAAATCGTAAAGACAGGTGTATTTGTGTATTTCCTACATCAAGATCGTTAGCGCAGCACTACGGAATTAGAGTACCTATTCATCAGAATTTCCCCTTCCAATCATAGTGAAGCATGAATCATTGATGGAGTGTATACCATACCAATGTAATAACTCATCATTAACTCAATGGGAAAGAATTAATTTATAAACACTTATATGGAGTTTAATGTTGGAGTTTGCAACTATGATAGGGACTACAACTCTCCACCCAACCATAAACAAGTTTTAGCCAACAATTTCTTCTAGTTTTCAGCCCTGAGCAAAATTATAGTGCTTAGGGTGGAGTGCTTTTTAGAAAGGAAACAAAACCATATTTTTAGTTGAACAATATATTATAGGGACGTAACACCTTCATCCACGAGATACACATATTTCCTCTCAATATTCCAGACTTACAACCAATATTCACATCCTTACTATGATATTTTACAACAAAGAAGTATCGACTCCCTCCCAAGAGATGAGAATCCACATTACAGGAAGTTTATTCAATGGATAAGCTATTTCTGGATAGAAGGAATCAATTTTCAAGGTGATTCATCAGTGACAAAAACACCTGATTTTTGGCCCCAAGGAAACTCCTAGTGGTTCCCCAGTCTCAAAAACACCTGAGTAAGTCTTCCCCAATGCAGTAGGTTCTTTAATCTTCAATATTCTGGTGGATTCCTTCAACCTTTAGTCAACCGTTGTGCTGTATTTTTTCTTCCCCAAAAAGCATGTTCTCTAGGATTATTTAGTTGGTCTCTCAATTCTTCCTCCTAACAATACTTTTCATAGAGGTTTTTTAGCTGGTCATTTTTTGTTCTTTTATTTCTTTGTTTACCCAACACTCTTCCTCCTACATTTCCCCTTGCGCTCTCACAATATGTAGGTGAATTAGAAACTCCCCATATTCCCCTTCGGGAATCTTTAAATCTGCTTTGTCTGTGTCCCCTAACTAATAGAATCGTTCCTTCTTTTCCCAACCTCGACACATCCCACTCCTCTTGGACAACGCGACCATGCTAGCTCCATTAATTTTTTCCTTAATTTCTTCTTGTTAGAGCCTAAGGACATTTGGTCCAGTCCTTGTCTCTGCAGTTAGCTTTAATCCTCAATTAGCTTATTTAGTTGTCTTATCCAACCATGGATGTTGTATTTAATTTTTCTCATTTCCTCGAGTGATCTCCACCTCAAGAAAACTATAAATTGTGTCCCATCTATCATACCTTATTCAATTACAATTATTTGTAACTTTGGATGTACTCCCACAACCCTTGGAGTATTGGGTTTGTGAGGAGTTAACCCATGAAAAGGTGATTTTGTGGGAAATGTACCCAAGTGGTAGGATTTGAACACATGTTTGTTGGTTAAAGACCCAAAGTAAATTAATTGTTTAGTCTAATTGATGTAAGAGGTCACCTTGAATAGAGTTAAGGGCTCCCATATAAATCAATTAAATAGATATAAATAGAAGATACCTAGGAGAGGTTTCACACATTGATTGCATGCCATCTAAAGAAAAAAAATGATACAAGAAGAATACAAAACCTTAAGGAGGATGAGATGAAGTAGATCGAAGGAGGAAAGGGTTATTATTTCTTATGTTCTATAAATACCTATTTGTGGAGAGTTGGATGAATCTATTATTTGTGGTTTTGTGCATAAGGGATACGAGATATCTCTGTGAAGAGGCAGAGATAATTTTTGTGTCATAGAAGAGGGTTGAGACCCTTATTCTTGCTGAACAGAGAAGCCGTGGGGCCTATGGATTAGTTAGAGTGAGGATCAAGCTCCCTCAAGGTCATGCATATAATTTTAAGGACTAAAGCATGTAGTGATTTCATAGATCTGAAGTATGAGGTGGCTACAGGAAAGGATAGAGCCTAAGGTGGCTACAGGAGCCTATAATAGGGTTGAGAAGCCTCAAATATTGTATGTATAGGGTTGAGACTTTTCAAGAATGAGAATAGACTAACGAAGAGGTATTTGGGTTTGTCTTTTATATAGATAATTACAGAGATTAAATGGTGAAAGCATATCTTTGAATGTGGGATAGGAAAGTGTGCTAGAAGGTTAATTATATAGTGGTTTGGAAGGGATAAACCACTATGAGAAGGTTTACTAGTTAGGACTGTCATACAATGTTTTGAAGGAAGAAAATCATTATGAGAAGGCTATTTTTTAAGCCTATGTATAGTGATATTTGAATAGAATATTCACTATGAGAAGGCATATTTGTGAAGCTAATATGTACTTGTCATTAAAGGTGCAATTTAGAAGTGAGAAACTGATGTGTAGAGGTTTTGAAGGGGAAATATTCTTTGTGAGTATAGGTGGAAAAGGACCTACCAAGTGTTCAAGACAAGGGAATTGAAAGGGTTGTGGTCAAGCGCTTCTTTAGCAAGTAAGTCAAGTTTGTTCTTGTTCTTGGGAAAATTGAGAGTTAAATTTTGTTAGCCTCAAGCCTTATTTTTCCTTGTATCGAGGCTAATTGTAAGGGCCATGATCCCTGGTACATGAGACCCATAATTTTTGTATTAAAGTTGTAATATAAAAAAAATTTGGGTTTGCAAAAATATTGTGTAATTTATTGGCTCACTGTTGTTATATTTATGTTGTGCAAAGTGCTTGGAGTTGTGTGTATTTCAGTGTGTTTATGATTCTAATTATGAGAATTACTAGGAAAAAAAACACAATCGATGGTTAAGAACTAGATACGGACTTTCATATTTGAACATATATGGGCCATATGAAAAAGAAAATTTTCAGGATAAAACATGCTCACTTGGATGGTTCAAGTGGAGAATATTACCATTGTGGGTGAACTCAATCTCATGTTAGGTCGATATGATATATGGGGTTTCATGCTACGGAGGATATTATGTCAATTTTTTATATTAATCATTTTAAAAATGCTAATTTTTTTCCTGGAAATAAAATCCTGTAGTTTCATTCATATATTGAAAAAAACACATTCTTCATATGCACCCATTTGTGCATTCACTAGGACCTACCCTGATCCCACATGAGACTAGAAGTAATCAAGTGTATACTTGAAGGTTACAATGCTATCCATAAAAAACAACGACCCAAAAATAAGTTGTATAAAACAATAAATATGTTTAGTAATTGTGCATGAAGCCCCAACATATATAAACTAAACTATAAACAAAAACAAAAATACTATAGTGTTCATATGCATAAAAAAATATGTACAAAAAAGGAAGAGATGAATGAAATTTCAGCCATGATCATATGCAACAGGCTCCTCCAAAAAGGGGTGGCTGAAAAACTAATACTGAATTGGTCCACCAAATTTAGTCACGTTCCAAATCCCCCTATCCAAGTGTAGACCTTCTTAGAAATCCTATCATCAACCCTATTTCATTCCCTAGAGCTGGATTTGGGTATACTTGGAGCCTATAGAAATAGTATACACATGGTTTAATAATAAATTATGGTAAGGATCAATCTCTAAATTATTGGATCGATTTTTAGCACATCAAGATTTAATTCCATATATTGATCGATTCTTGTTATGAATTAGCAAGGCTTACATATCTAAACACTTTCCATTTTTTTGGAGTTTGGTAAAGGGTGATCAAAATTTAGCATTCCATTTAAGTATAATCCTTAATGGGGAGAGGAGGAAAAATTACAGGTTTTGGTTTAGGATACATGGGTTCCTTATTGTGTATATTTTGGTGTTTTCATGTATGTACTTATTTTTCTCATAATTTAAAAATTCTCAAGGGGAAGTTGATGGAGGGGATTAAAAATAAAAGGAAATAGAGGTCTATTCAAATTAGAGAAATTTAAAGTTAGTTAGATTCCTTTGAATTTGATGATGGATTTTTAGAATAATGAATGGCTCAACTGCAACACATGGAGAATCAAATAGTGAAGTTTTTTTTGGACAAGGAAATGGAATGGATATTGAAGAGTCAATCCATGTGGTTGGAAGTGATTGATTAAGACATAAATTTCTTTCATTTAACTATGTCAACCATAGGAAGAACTTCAAAACCATTTGGAAGTTGACTAATGAAGTTGGTAACAAAGTAAATTCTTTGAAGGACTTGTCATTATTAGGAGTCAATAATTTTGGGAACCTCTTCAAGCCTCCTCAACATGAAGACATGGGTTCAATACTCAAGCTATTGGAAGACTTTCCTATATTTTTAGAGGATGACAAAAATGAGGGGCTATATCAACTAGTTTCATTGACATAACTATTTGGAATTATTAAATATCTCCAAAAGGACAAAAGTATTAGGTCAAACAGGTGGATAGTGATCTTTTTGGCATAATTTTGATATTGTGGGGCTTCATATTCTCAAGGTGATGGAACAAGTTCAACTTATAGGGAGGATTCATGAAAAATTTAATTCTAGATTCATTACACTTATTCCTCAAATTGTCTATCCTAAAAATTTTAATGATTTTTGACATAACTCATTATGTAACTATATGTACGAGTTTAAGGAAAAAACTATTGCAGTAAGGATAAAACCTTTGTTGGTGAGGGTGATCTTGGACAAAGAATTTTATTTTATTAAAGGTATGTTGATCCTTGAAGTTATCAAATCAGCCCGAGAATGGGTGCATTTGATATAAAAAAATTAGTAAGTCCATAGTTTTGTTAAAGATAGATATTTCAAAAAATTATGACAAGGTTTTATGGACATTATTGAAATTTCGCCTTACACATGTTGGGTTTGGTTTTTGTTTGGTTAATTGGATCATGGAATGTGTTATGTATTCTTCTTTCTTAGTATTTATTATTGGTGCAAGATCAACTTTCTTTAATCCATCCATAGATCCTTGTTAGGGTTTTCAACTTTTTCCTTACCTATTTATGCTTATTGCAGGGGACTCAATCAAATTCTCATAAAATACCAAAAATCCCATTAGATATAGGGGATTTTGATGGGATAAACCATTAACCTTAATCTCTAATTATTTATGGATTACATGCTCTTATTTTCTATTTTAGTGTGGCATAAGGTGAGAAGTACAAATCGATTATTGAGACTATTTGTAATACTACGAGGATGATGGTAAAAAATATACCATTTAATTTTCTCATGGAAAGGAGGGAACTAGACAATACATGATCAAGATTTTCAGGTTCAAAGTGCATACTCTAAATGAAAGATTCAAATACTTAGGTTTCAATATCAAGCCAAACAACTATAGTATTACTAGTTGGAAATGATTGCAATCCAAAGTAGAGAGCCAAATTCACATTTGGTACAATTGTTGGTTTTCCCATGGTATTTGACTTATTCTAATCACACACACACACACACACACATATATATGTTGGAGGTAATTCTAATGTATTGACATATTATGGTGCTTATACATAAATGTATTTTGAATCGTATTAAGAAGATACTTTCAATTATTTGTGGAAGGGTTATACCAAATATTTGGGGTCTCATAGTGTTTTTTGATCATGCGTTTCCCTCCTAAGGAATTTTGGGGATGGGTATCAAAGAAAATTTTGGATTTCGGGAATTCCTTAACTCGGAAATTCTTATGGGATTTTCACTCAAGATAGTTTATGGATAAAAATTCTCGTTATTAAATATATTTCGCATGGGACTGTGTAGGATTAGACTCGTTCTTTCCACAATTCAGCTACATATGCTTATTATGAATGGAGAGCTCTCTCGCATGCATTCTCAAAGGTTGGAAAACATTTGGAATTGTGGTCAGATATGGCACAATGGTATACATCTAAAATGATTCAATTGCAAGTTTCAACCAAGATAACTTCTTTCCTAATGATTTGGTTGTTCACCTAAGAAAGAGACATTTCTACCCTCAATTGAATTGTGTGGGGGATACCCCTTCAATACGACAACAAGGGTGTTTCTCCATGGAAGATTTGAATTTGATAATATGTGGCTCAATTCTTGGGATTAGTTTAATTCACACCTAAAGTATGCACACATAAGGAATAGAGATGGAGAGGATGATCTACTATGGACTTTCAATTTTGATGGAGGTTAACATGTCGCTAGGCTAGGTTATATTTCTCTACTAAAGGTTGACCTGAATGACAACACCTATTAGTAAAATTAAATATGAATATCATGGCTTCACTCAAGGGTATCATTTTGTTTTGGTTGATTCTAAAAAGTCACATTTTGATCTTATATATAATACAAAAAATGGGTTTTCCAAGTCCAGGTATATGTGTCTTATGTCAAGATGTTGATGAATACATTTTCCGTTGATTTGTTCAGTGTAGTTTCTCTAAACATGTGGGGCAATAGGGTGTACTACATATCAAATGCTTAATAATATGGAATCAATCAAATATTGAAGATTGTTTCTTATGATTCTTTGATAAGTCGGCATTGAAAAAGTATAGGGCTCTACTACTAGTAGTGGCTTGTGGTATTTGGATTACTGGAAACATACAATTTTTTTATGAAAATCTCTGGCATCCATACCTAGTGGTAATTCGGGTTATGTCACTTATTACTTCTCTCAAATTTTCATTGAAATCAAAGGCTCGTTGCATTCTGGTCACCTGTGTCATCAATCAACCTAGCTATCGGGGTCACTTTAATGGAGCTAGTCAGGAGGAGGAATGGACTCGTGCTTTGGACTTTTCATTATTCCTCTCTAGCAACCATTAGTTTTATGGAAAGGAAAACATAGGGGCATGTTCCAATAACTTGAGAGAAATTACAAATTTATATGCACTTTTGAAATTAGCCAATGTTCAAGTATTCAAGACTCTAAATTGGTTATACTCTGGATGCAAGATAAGGCACAAATAAAAAATATGGGCCTTGTGCACATTGCTTGTTGAAGGATATTGTGAGTCTATTTTAGGAAATTTTATCCAATAACATCTATCATGAACACAATATATATGTAGGTTCATTCTCAAAAGAAGGTGTTCTTCTCTAATCTCACTTTGATAGCATCAAAAAAACATGGATAATGCTCTTATCTCAGGATATAGCTTACCACTCAATTGATATGTATACATCATTTGGATATATGTCATAAGTTTTTTTGACATTATCTAGATAATATATTGAAATATAATTGGTTAAACCATGTATTTAAAATCACTTGGTTAAGAGTTATTTGTGAGTATTAAGGAAGTCTAGTTCTCAACATTATGTATCATTTTACCTTTCAAATATACTTTCAAATTTATTTTAATATAGAGTGATTTTTATAAAAAAAATAAAATATTAAAAAAAATAATTTACATTAATTATATTATAATTATATATATATATATATATATATATATATATATATATATATATATATATATATTCTAAGTAAAGATAACTCTATTATATCATTTGCAACAAAAATTTACAAGGCTCGTCCTGAGTAATGGACAAGTCCATTCCAGAGGGATAATTTGAGAGTTTGCTGCCAAGAGCTGGACTGCCCCAAGAGGAGAAACCAGTCCTTAGAGACCACGAAATTAATGTTGCCCGAAATGGGAAACCAACAGAGAGAGTTTTCAAAAATGGGCACAAAAATCAAAGTATAACTTTCCTAGACTTGAACATGTTGAAAAGAGTTGAAATGGAAATTCGAAGGAGGACCTTCATGCTTGTTGCTGGGGGAAGGAGCTTCTTCTAGGATTCTGCAGACATAGCCAAAATCCATAGTTTTTAAGCTAGACACATTTGTGGCAGGAGAAGAGTGTGGCGGGGCTAGGAGACAAAGACGCTCCACCGGGGTGTCTAGCTGCAGGTCATGCCGTAGAGAGGCTTCACGCACCTGGGGACAGTCTAAACTGCCGTCACTTTTCTGCTCCTGGATGTCTTCAACGTCCGGGTCTGAGCTACCATCGTTAGAGTCGCTAGAATCGCCACTGCTGCTGGAAGCGGGATGCACTGGAAGTGATTTCATCTTTTGTGGGATGAAAGCCAACTCCTGGGAGATGGTTTATTTGTGAGCTCGTTTCCTACTGCGGGAGGTGGAAGGGAGGAGGGTAGGGGCGGGCAGCTACAGGGAGAGTTGTGCATTTAGGACGGCAGGAGGGGGTTTGTCAATCGCATTTCAGGCTAAAGAGGAAGGGATCAAATCGTGGTCAAGGGAGAGAGACAGAGGCGGGCAAGAGGGAAGGCCCCACCCCCCTACTCTTCAACACCTTATTCTGTGACGACGAGGCATAATGGTGCAAAAGGGAGAAGCTCTGGACAGGAGAGGGGAGAAGGAAAAATCAGGGGAGAAGCTGCAGCTATCATGAAAAGAGGAGGAGTCGAGGAAAAGCTTCTGAGACAGGGTAGAAAGAATGATGAGGAATTCAGCAAGCAAACTGTCGAACCGAAATGCGAAGGAAGAAGTTGGGGTGGTGAACTTAATATTCATGGCGAGAATTAATGCGATGGAGCCTTGGTATGTCACCTCAAGGGTGGCGGAGGAGGCTTTAATGGTTGTCTCACACCAATAGTTAACGCTGGGTGGATCCTAATGGAGGATCACGTGGGTGCGCCATGTGTCCGTCCACATGGCCGCCCCATGTCTTCTAACAAACATCCGCATCCAGGGGGAGTAGATCTTTGCACACCAACTGAGTGCATTCATATTTGAGAGCTTCATCATCTAGGGAAGATAAGGTACCAGATTTGAGAAGGGTGCGGTGTGTAACCCCTTTTTTTGCAAGTAAGTCAGCCACCATGTTAGCAGATCTCTTGATGTGGTGGAAGTCAATCACAAATTGATTGTGGATCCCCTACTTGAGAAGAAGGATGCATGATGCTAGGTGCCAACTCTTGGATAATTTGGTGGTTGGGGTGCCTACTTGGAGTCTTTTTTCCATGTCAATGAGGATTTGGGATTCCCCTTCAATTTCTAAGGGGAAGAAATTGTGATCCCTGGCAAGGAGGAGCCCTTGGAGCATGCCTTCGAGTTCAGCCAAGTTATTGGTATCCCAGCCAAGAGATCCATAGTAGACCAGAAGTGCATTGCCATAATAATTTCTGAAGATGCCACCATAACCTGCCTCACCCGGGTTTCCCTTTGACACTCCGTCAAAATTGAGCTTGATGAGCCCTGTAGGTGGAGGATACCACGAGCTAGGAGAATCGGGCCTTTGGTTTGAAGGGAGCTTGGATATGGGGAAGGAATGAAGCCTGCGATTCTAGTTAGCCCAGATTTTTTATTCCCCAGGGAGAGTGGGAAAGTCTGATTCCTACCAGCAATGGAGGGCTAGGGTCTCTTGCAAATTGCTGCAGACCATATTCTAAAGGATGTTATGAGGGGATTGTTGATCTCTGAAAACTCTATGATTGTGCTCCTTCCATAGGGTCCACAGAATGTGCCCCGGAAGAATGGTCTAGAGAGCATTGAGAATTTCACATTGAAAGGGAGTGGGGGGCCAACTTCGAATGGTGTTGAGAATGTTTCCTGGAATCCTATCAGACCTTCTGCTCAACATTACTACCTTGTCCCAGAGATAGATGGACAAATTACATTCGTTAAGGAGATTCTCACTAAATTCCTCCTTGGTTCCACAGTTGGGGCATTGAAAGTGAGCAAGCATAAATTCCACTACTTTTTGCTTTTTGACTATGGCAGAGTGTCAATAAATTCCATTAGTCCATGATGAGTTAAACAGTTCAATATTAACTTATCATTTTGCAATTTCCATTGTTTTAGATAGAGAATAATGAGTTGTTAGACAATTTAATCTTAACAATTCAGTAGTTAGGTAGAGAAATAAAGTGAATCCAACAGTTTAATCTGGATTCATGGATGAAATAAGTGTAGAGTTAGATAGTCTACTTGCTTTTAGAAAAAATAAATGCTGTGAAAGTTGCTAGCTTAAATACACCTTGTTACAAAAGAAGAAAAATGATAGCATGGTAAGATGGGTAGGTAGAAGAAGGTGAAAAGTCTCAATGTAAATATCATTCATCATGGGCTTCAGAATAACTAACTTCCCCTTCCCATAGTCATGAAAGATTCTAAAATATCAGTTAGAAAGGCTCAAGGCATTTCCTTGACTTTTGTTGGGACCAGACCCAAGGCTCTATGACTGATCAGTTGAAAGTGTGAAATGTCTATATTAATCCCTTAATCACATCATTTACCATACATACACTCATTCCCCTGAAAAATTCTAAGTAAAACTTCATTTTTACTTAAAGATACTCTAATCCTCATTTTATTAACCTCCCACATCATTTCAAAGCATAAATCCCTGAAAATCACATTTTATCCTAAGTCTAAGTGATGAAGTTATTATAATGCAAATTTTCTCTTTAATCTTCACTTTCTTAGTTATATCAATGTGTTTTTGAATATACATTTTCCCCTTGTTATATTGACTTTAACTTATGTATTAATCCCCTACAATTGACCTTTTCCTATTATATAACTCCTTTTATAAGTAAATCCCAAAAACCCACTTATTATAACTTGAGCCAAAGTATTATATTCCCGCATGCTTAAATAAAACTCCCCTTATAACCCCTTTGGCTAAAAAAATTCTCCATATATTTAATCCCATCCCTATGGTAATTAAATCTTTTCGATTTGATTAAACCATATAATAAAATATTAAGAAAAATAACTTAAAACATGTAGTATGCGTGTTTTAAACAAAAGTTACCTAAAGTTTTGTTAAAACTAAACTTCAATGAAAAACGACCTTTTCCCTTATATAATTCTTTCCCCAAGTCCCTTAACCTAAGTTCAAAACCTTAACCTTTTCTTTTTCCCCGCATACATTCCACCTGATCCCAGTCCCTAACCTCGGTTAATTCCTTGATTAACCCTCCTGATCATTTGATTTTCTATCAAAAACAGTGTAAATGACTTAACCCATCAAAGTCACTTCTGACCGTCTGATCCCCTGAAGTCCATTTAATCCTACGGTCAATCACTTACGTGAAAGATCTCAATACATTCACCCCTATCCCATCGCGTAATATTTCCACTGTTCGATCTCCTTTCCATTTCCCAAGATTGACGACTCACGTCCAATCCGATAAAATGTTATCCCCGCACTTTCCCTTTTAATCTGGACTGTTCGCTCCCAAAAGCCTGATCCAACGACGATTGTTCATTTTCGCGCTCCAAACATAAACATTCGATGTTTCGAGAAAGTCGCGCGAAATGGGTGGTTTTTCCAAACCACCCCGTGCTTACGTGTCGCCACCATGTTATATCGCGTTCGAAATGCATAATACCATTTACCATTCTTCACCAATGCGAATACCACTGGCGGCATTCCCTAAACCCAACCCATTTAACCCGAGTTTAATGTTATTTAACTATGGTTTCACCATCGGTTCAATACATTAAAACTTAAAGTTTTATTCAAAATTTTCACTATTTTCCTTTTAAACTGGTGAAAGCATCCATAAACCTTTTTCCCTCGAGTTTGTGCCATTAAACCCTGAGAAACCACGCAGAGCCTTTTTCAACCTACCAGAGTCATTTTTCGATCCTCCTTGCCCTGAATTTCAACCTCGAAAGTACTACATTGCCCTCTAAGAAGTCATTTTCAAAGAATTGAAGACTGCGAACATCTTCAAACAAATTTTCCTGGTTTTTCAGGTATTTTTCTTCAAGATTTCCCTCTAAGACTTCAAAATTTCTGTTATTTTAAAAATATTTTCCAAAATTGCACAATTAAACTGCATAAAAGTGTCTATTTTACGGGGGAAACTCTGTTAAAATTTACCTGGAATCCCTAATTTCTCTTTCTTGTAGTTTTTCCCAGACCCTAGTCTGTTTCACTTTTGAAATCGATCCTAATATACATTCTGAACTTTAAAACCCTTACATTACTCAAAATCCTGCTCATAAACCCCATTTTCCAGTAGAAATTCACCAAGAAACCCTTGTTTCTCATAAAGGAACTTAGGAAACTGTTTAAGCTTGCTTTTTTTCAGATTGAAAATGACAAATAAATAGGTAACTCCCAAGAAGGGAGGCCCAAAGTCTCAAAATAAGTCTTCTGGAAAAATCCCTCAGCCTAAGTCCTTCAAAATTGACAAGCCAACCCCTGCACTCACGGCTAATTCTATAGAAGTGGTCAGAACAGTCCAGCCTCCAGTCATTTCCGCAGAGAATAGCCCTTTAGTTGATCTGGACTATAGAATACTATACCCTAATGTAGAATTTAACCTCCTTCATGTCTATAATTGGTGCTATGGCAAATCAATGGAAAAGGGTGACAAAGATATTCCAGTTTGGGAATCCAATCTACCTAGATATATTTTCCCTCTCACTCATTCAGTTCCTGACTTTATCAGATTATTCCAAGCCTATTATATGCCAGAACAAAGATGCATTGTAAACAAAGAAAAAGAGATCATTTTTTACATCACTGAAGATTCAATAAATTCCATGCTGCAAATGAATCATGACCAAAATTTTGCTTCCCTATCAATAGAAGATATAACCCAACTATATCTTGACTTGGATTTCAATACCAGATTCAAAATATTCCAGACTTTTTGTCCAAAGCAAGTTGATATTCCTAAGTTAAATCCTCCTTTTGACACCTTTGATTTCCCAGATGAGACTAGACAGATTGTCTCAATGCTCTCCTTCATACTAGGATACACCAGTGATGAATTCACTTATGTGGCTATCCTAGGTTTTCTATCAACTCTAAGCCCTGGTCAATTACCATCCATTCTATTCAATTTTATTAGATTCATTGCTGAAAACATGCATTATCAGTTATCCAGATTATCAGAAGAAGGAGTCTTCAGATACTCCTCTTATCTACTCTACCTCTTCCTATATTATCAAACAGATAAATTCTCCATTGAATGTCAAAAAGTGGATGCAGAAGGAAAGGTTATTTCAATAGTATTTTGGTCATCTATTCTAAGAAAATGGAACAGAGAGTATAGTTTTGTAGATTTCAATGACTCGTTTATAGCTCCTGCTATGTATCTCTTGGAAAAAGAGGAGATCCCTAGGATCAATGATGAGACAAGAAGAATTCTACAGCTATCAGAGAACTATAAAACTGAGGACTGGTATTTATATAAAAATCACATAGAAATCAGAGTGTATGGCTCATCCCTGGCCCCATATAAATTACTGAGATTTGTTACTACAAGAATATTTGCTTTGGAATATCTGAGATAGCTATTGAATGTAGATGAAATCAACTTCATAGATTCCAGGAAAAAGACCCAATTTAAGCTAAAAAATCAAATTGGGCCATTCATTGTGAATAACAGAGAAGCTGCCAATGAAATAAATGTCAAACTTAAAGAGTACAAGTTCCCATGTGGTTGTATATGGAATTATGACCCACAAGGTATTTTGAGTACAATGAGGGTAAAATGCAAGTTGCATGTTTACTTGCATGATCCTAAGCCCCATATTGAAAGATATGCTAATAAAATTGAATGGGAGCCAAACACCCTATTTGATGATGATTCACAGGTAGTATAGGTAATACAGGTAGATAGTGGAAAAGGAAAGTAGATTGAACAGACACAGGTGGCTTCCACAAGCCAAGAGACTGATAATGTGCATAAAAGAGACAGGGAAGGAGATAGTTTCATAGCTAAGACTATTGAGGACAAAAAATTCATAATTCCTTATAGTAAGAGAAGTAAGATAACAGAAGAAGAAAGTGATAAGGCTGTAAATATTGAAAATAATGAAACAGATGATGAAGCTACAAGAATAGTCACTGAAACATTAAAAGAGCTTCAAAATGTAAAAAATGGAACATAACAAAAAGATACAGTCATGAAGGAAAACCATGCTACTGTTGATTTGCCTCTTTCTTCTAAGGAAACTGACAATACAGAGTCAGAGATTCAGATCAGATTCAAATAGATTAAAGAGAAGAATGAAGAGATCAAGAATCAAGCGTATTATAGATTTCTTAAGGAAAAGCCTAGAAACAAAGACAGGCTTCTTTCAGCATTTGATTATTCATCTAATAAATTAGTAATGTCATTCTTGAAGCCTGTAGTGACTGATCCAAGATCAGTAGCAGATTATTCCAAAATAGATTTTGAAGTAGATGCAGATGCCTTTCATGAATTAGATCAAATTGAATTTCATAGGAGCAATACTGAAATGCTATATTCCAAAATTGTCAGTAAGACTATGAAATCAATTAGGCTTGAGAAAACATGCTCAAACTCCAGAATCAAATGAAGTTGGACAAGGCCTCACTATATGCTAATAATTTGATGATCAAAGCACTAGAAGATTTAGTGATTGAAGCAGGAGCTGATCCTGCTAATATGGAGATTGCAAAAACTTTGATTAAACATAAAAATGAGGATATAAATTCCCTAAGAAAGTATCTAAAGTTGCCCCAAAATGAAAATCCTCAAGCAAAGGAGATTCTTCAGCAGAAAACTGAAATTGATAAACTCAAACAACTTGTTCATGAGATGACTGCTCAAATAAAAGAAATGGAAAGTCAATTGGAAGCTTCCATAAGAGAAAATGAAGTCCTAAAGAAAACTCAACAAGTTCACATTCCTGCAGTAATTCCTACTGTAAGTACTGCTATTCCATCCACATTAGCTGAACACTTAGTGCCACAGGGAGTAATGGCCACTGCAGTGCCAATTACTTCTCAGGAAATCTCTGCCTCTTTTTCTTCATCCCCATAGATGAGCGCACTACAAGACCAAGAAGCCGTGATCAAAGCCATGGAGGACATATCTATTAAAGATAAATAAATTCTTACTTTGAAAAGCATTATTAAAAATATAGAAAGTTCCAAAAATGATGCCTTGATTACTTCTAAAGGACATGAGCAAAGGGCCGATCAACTACAAGAACAAGTGAAGATTCTGCAAGCACAAGTAAACCTTACAGATCAAGTGGCCTATATAAAAAATCATTTATGGACCAAAATTATTGAAGGCATTCATTCTCAATGGCCTTCAATTCAGATAATTTATGAACAGAGAGAGTTACTTCAAGTTGCTAGTGCAGAAATTGACAAGACTAAAAGAGAGATTGAGAATAAGCCAGCCCAAGCACTTCAACTCATAACCTTTTTGAACAGCAAAACTAGGGAAGAGTTGGAAGAATTGAAGATTACTGATAGGACAGAGACCATCCTCCAAATCAAGAAGGTCCTAAATAAAAGAAACATGATGAGTAACTTAGAAGACAAACGTAAAGCCATGAATTTGGCTATCTCAAGATTTTGGGCCAAATACAATATATTATCAGAAGCAGGTTTGCCTGATATTCATGCATTGAATGACAAGTTGATGCCTCAAAAATATTATGATCTAAAAATCAGAAATCATGCAAAAGAGCAAGCCAAACAACCACTACCACAAGGATCACCAACAAGAAAAATACTTCTTCAGTATTTTGAAATTCTGTTCTTTTTGGATAATGAGATCAAACATATGTTCACTATAAAGCCTAACTTTTCCAAGTATACAGAAGCAGACGAAAGCTACAGGAAGTTGAAAACTATGAAGATCCCCTCTGCTGAAAAGTGGCAAGAATTCATAGATCTGTTGTGAATTTGATAGATAAAAAACAGGAAAATCACTCGGAAATTCATATTTTAATGTTACCTCAAAGGTAAAAAATACAGGGTTAAAGTGTATCAGTAAGTGAAAGAGTATCAGTGAAAATAAAGTTACTTTTGGTTACTTTTTAATTACCACAGTAAAACAGCTCAAAACAGATGAATAAAGAGTATCAGTGTTGAAATTTAAAGGAAGGAAAGTTATTCAACCACTTTCCACGATAAGATGCACCTAATGCCAACAATACTAATAGCATATCAACAATCAGTTCAAATTAGAATAATCAGTTCTATTTTTTCTTGTAAAAAGATAACAGCTTGCAAACTGTTTTGCAGTTGTCCCTCTTATTAAGTTTTCTTTCCTGTTTTTTATTAAAACATTATCTCAATTCCTGAGATATTTTGTAAACAGTTTTTTGTATAAATAATTTGCAATTCGAAGTATTCAGTGTGAAATAAAAATTTCTCAAGACAACTATAGTCTTATTTTTTGGTCATATTGAAGTTGGTGAGTCAATTAGCGAAAGCAGCAGACTGGAAAGAGATCAGAGACATCATAGCTAAGTATTCTCATGGTGACAAGATAAGTCTCGTTCTTTCCTTGTTTTCAAAGTATTTATTTAAAGCTTACATTCATTCATATTATGTGTTTCTAGTCTATAATGATCAACTAAGGAAAAATTAAATAGGATTACTGATAATAAGCTCCCTGTTTCGAAACTTGTTGGCATTTTAATGTTTTCTACTTGATAACCGGACCACAGAATTCTTAATTTCTCTAAGTCCCAGTTAGAACCCCTTCTTCAATCTTCTTATCTGTAGCTTAAGGATTCTTAAGTGCCCTTTTGCTCAGATTCTACCCACTCCATCAAATCAAGCCCATACAAAGCCTTAGAAGGTCACCTATCTTTCCCTTAGCACATTTGCACCTCTGAGCCTTATTTCTTAGTTCTACTTGCCTAGACAGTTGACGCCATTGCCCAATATTCTGGTAGATCCTTCTGGTTTACCTTGAAATATTTTTTATTACCACCAATATTTTAAAATCAAACCCAACTACACAATCATAGCTAGCCTAATATATGTTACTAAAACAAAGCTAAATCATACGGAGAGATCCCTCTCTGGAGTTCAAGAAGGCTAGATCTTGAATTCCAAAAGTGGTTCTTGGTTACCCCTGGCATTCTTAACTACAAAAATCCCCATCCCACAACCTGAGAATTACTAGGGTGATAACATACTGGCGACCATACTGGGGAACTAACCACTCTCCAGTTTTAAGTTTAGTCTCGAAGGAAAATCTTTAATTATATCTTTTCTACTTTAAGATTGAGTTTAAAGGTTGTGGGTATTTTACCCAATAAAAAATCTGGCTCCCAAGAAAATCTACTACACTAGATCCAACCCTGATCCTAATCCTCCAGATATAGTAGATAATCCTGACCAGATAGGAAAAAAGAAGAAAAATAAAATTAATAGTTCTGAAACTGAAGTATCCCTGACAAGAGTTGATTCTTTACCCAAAGAATTGGTAAGCTTATCAGACATTGATTTTGACTTAAAGTTTGAGAAATATTTATTTAGAACAAAATATGAATTGGATTTAAAAGAAATTGTTTTAGATCCAGTTTTTGCTTCTTATGTAAGTGAAAAACATAAAATTATTTATGTTCCTACCAAATCAGATCAAAATGAAAGTAAAAGTCTAGTTAAAAGGGTAAGTGTTACAAAAATCAAAGACATTGAAGAATTTGTTAAGTTAGCTAATTTTTTGTCTAAATTTAAACCCCCAATCTCTGAACTATACACTACAGTCTTTCCAGCATCAGATTCAACTCTGTATGCTGCCACATCATTTATTGATTTTGTTGTCAGTTTACCTCAAGAGCCCATAAGCCCTGAGTTTCCTTTGCCCCAGGGAATCATATACTCATCATATCTGCAATCCACTACTATTTCATCAACCGATCCATTCATCCCTGAGCTACCCTTGCAGCCCAAAGTAGTATATCCATCATTTACCCAACCCATTACAACTACCATTAGCCATACTACTTCTGTTTCATCCCCATTACCCAGCTCTTCAAGTTCATCCATTGCAGTAACCAGTACTATCCCTTCTACCACAACAGTACCTCCTAGCCAAGCTAAAATTCAAGCCATGGTAGCCCGATATGCTCCCATGGTCTTACTTCAAAATCTCCATGACATGCCCCAGAACTATCAAAAGATATTCCACTGTTTGATAATCTTTCACAGATTACTGCACAACAACACATTACTAGAATGAGTGATTTCTGGGAAGTCTATGAGATAGATGAGTCTGATGTCCAAATGAGACTATTTGCTCAGAGCTTAATTGGAGAGGTGAAAAATTGTTTTAAAGCTTTAGCACCTAGTAGCATAGTAGACATAGCTGCATTCCATATAGCCTTCCTCAATAAATGGGAGAAAAATAAAAACCCTATGCAAATATTATCTGAATTTGACGCTGTCAAAAGAGCCCCAAATGAAACTGTCCAAGATTTATGCACAAGATATAACAGCGTATACAATGCCATTCCTGCAGACCTTAAACCTACCCCATATTCTGTGCTACTGAAATTCCCTGACTTTTTTGACGTAGACATGGCTTACCAACTTAGAGAAATGGATGCAGATACTTTAGAGAAAATGAAAAAAGATGTTGTAGGTGTAGAAGTCAACATACTGGCAAAGAAGGCCAGAATGAGAAATGAAAGAAGGGTTACTATTAAAGAGGAAGCATCCCACTTGGATAGTAAATTTGATTTCATTACTAAAGCACTAGAAAAAGTAGTTGACAGACTGGATCAGATCCGGAATCCCAACTATAGAAAAAACATCAACCCGGGAAAGGCAAAGAGCCTTCCCCTGATTAGAATATAAGAACCCCATTTCAAGAAAACTTTGCAGAAAGTTGACAAAACAGTGTTGATGAGGAGGAATACATAAAAATTGTTATGGAGATCGATGAAAAAAATACTATTTTCCTCACCTAGGAGGACCAGGAACTCTTTGAACTTCAACAACTCAAAGTAGGATCTGGAGAATCCTATGATTATAAAAAGAGTTATGATTTATAAATAAATGAAATTCATAGTCCATATAACCTTAGGAGCAAGAAAAACATTGATCCTACTATAAAGAGTAATGCTCCAAAGCAACAAGAACAAAACAGAAAGAAGTCTGATACTTCTAAATCAAAATTCTTGCAAATTCTTCCCAGAGATAGCAAACAGAGTTCAAATCCAACCAGTACTAAAAAGCAGCAAGGCCCAAAAATTGTAGATATTACTGACGAGGTGGCACAATCTTCCAAAGATGTTCCCAAAGATAATTCTCCCAAAGCCACCAATTCAACAACAATCATTGAGCCAAGAAATAATCCTACTGATTTTAAAATATCAAATCCTAAACCTTCTATTGAGCATCCTAAATCTGATAAAACTCCTGTTAATCCTCAAATCATTCTTGAAAAAATGACTAAAGATAACAGGAACCAAGAAACTCAGACAGAAGACAAGAGAAGAGCTCAGAACAAAGGAAAAACAGTAGAATCAAGAAAAATCCTCACAAACAATAGTTCCCAAGGAAGAAATGATTCAAACCATTAGATCTCAGACAACATTTAATATGCAGTCTAAAATATCCAAATTGAAAATAGTTGTTCCCTTAACAGAACTAGCTAAAAATGATTTATATAGATCAATGATTTATGATATGTTGAATGTCAACGAGAATGAAGATACAATTAACATGAATGAAGACAGGCCTAAACTAATTTTTGGTCCCAATGTTGATGGAAAGCATTCAGATGGATTGGTACCCTCATTTTATTTAAGTCTTACTATACATGACCAAATATTACATAATGCTATGCTAGATACTGGAGCTTCCCACAATTTAATGCCTAAAGCTATAATGGAAAATCTTAATCTAGACATAACCAAACCTTATAAGGACCTGTTCTCATTTGATTCATCTAAAGTACAATGTATTGGTTTGATTAAATATCTGTGTGTTAACCTAGTCCAGTATCCTGGTAAGAGTATGATCATGGACATTGTAGTAGCCGACATCCCGCCAAAGTATGGCATGCTTCTTTCTCGCTCATGGGGAGAAAAGTTGTAGGGATCTCTACAACTGGATATGAGTTATGCTACTATCTCTGTATTTGGGCAGCCTAAGAAGCTTTATAGAGAAACCTTGATGAAGTACATGATCCGTAGTGCAGATAGACTTATAAATTATCCAATTTATTCCACCCCCACTGATCTTGATTCTTTTATCCTCAGTAACTCTGATCAAAATGAAAATCCAACTGAACTCACTGATAAAATACTTAAAATCATGGATGATTATATTGGTCACGAAGCTTTGTGGCATCTAGATTTTGACGGATCTGTTAATAAATTTGGAGCTAGAGATGGTGTTTGGATCACAAGCGTTGAAACAGGTCATTCTGAAGGGCATGCTTTTAGATTAAACTTCAAATGCACCAATAATATGGCTAAATACGAAGCTTTAATCTTAGGCCTGCAAATTATAAGAAAAAAGGGAGGAAAAAGAATAATGGTTTTGGGTGATTATGAACTAGTTATAAAACAAATCAACACTAAATATTCAGTTCATAACCCTAGACTTGAAAGATACAGAGAAACAGTATTGGAACTGCTTGAAGAATTGTTAGAAGGTAATTTTGTTGTCATCCCTTGAGATCAAGACATACAGGTCCATTTCTTAACTACTTTTTCAAGCAGTTGTAAAATTCCTTTTTCACCATTACAAAAACACACTGTTGAGATTAAATATAGGCCTATTGTTCCTGATAATGTAACATATTGGAAAATTTTTTTAGAGGATGAGCAAATTTATCATTTTTTGAATAATGAGCGTGAATTTCAAAACTGTCAAATTGATAACAAATGTAATATAGATCCACCTTGTGATATAGGTTTAAATTTTTGTCAAATAGATGATTTAGATAATTTAGATGTACATAAGTTTGAAAAACCTACTATTTTTACTCAAAGTGACATTGATGAAATGGAAAAAATAGAAATAGAGGAACTGATTGAAGATGAAATAGATTTGATTGATTTAAAGAATAACATTTTACCCAGAGGTTTAACTCCTCTAGAAGATTTATTTGACTCTAATGATGTGCCCATAAGGCCAAAAATGGAGCCAGTTAAATCTGACATAGAAGAATATAACCTAGGGACAGATGATAAACCAAGAATAATCAAGCTATCTAAATCCTTACCATCAGATGAAAGGGATAAATACATTGAACTTTTAAAAGAATTTCAAGATGTCTTTGCATGGAGCTATGAGGACTTAAAAACTTATAACACATACCTTATTCAACATAAAATTCCTTTAAAATAAAATCAAAAACCTTTTCAACAGAAACTTAGAAGGATTAATCCGGTTTTGTTACCATTAGTAGAAAAAGAAATCAAGAGAATGTTTGATGCTAAGATAATTGCACCAGTCAGATTTTCTCACTGGGTATCTAATATAGTACCAACCAGGAAAAAGTCAGGAGAAATCAGATTATGCATAGACTTTAAGAATCTTAATAAAGAGTCCTTGAAGGATAACTACCCTTTTCCAAAAATGGACCATATTTTATAGAGGGTAGCAGGTTCTTCCAGAATCTCTTTATTAGATGGTTTCTCTGGTTACAATCAGATCCTAGTTCATAAAGATGACCAAACCAAAACTTATTTTACTACTCCATGGGGCACTTTCATGTATGTGAAAATGCCTTTTGGATTAAAAAATGCAGGGGCTACGTTTCAAAGGGCCATGGATATTGCCTTTTCCAAGGAAATCCATGAGTTTTTAGTCATTTATTTGGATGATATTACTGTATTTTCTAAAAAAAATAATGATCACTTGGATTATTTGAGACAATTTTTCATCAAATGCAGAAAATATGGTATATCTCTTAATTCGAAAAAGTCTATTTTTGGGCTAGAAGAAGGCAAATTGCTAGGTCATATCATTTCAAAATAAGGCATCAGAATTGACCCTGCTAGAATCGAAGCAATCCTAAACATTCAACCACCTAGGAACATTAAAGAACTCCAACCATTCTTGGGAAAGATCAATTTTCTAAGAAGATTCATATCAAATCTGGTCGAGATTATAAAAGATCTTAGTAACATGCTTAAAAAGGACTCCTCAATTAAATGGACAATAAAGGCCAAACAATCTTTTGACTCTATCAAATAGTGCTTAACTAAAGCACCAGTCCTTATCAGTCCAGATTACACAAAATATTTCATAATCTTTTCTTTTGCATCCGAACACACCATAGCTGCAGTTCTTCTGCAGAAGAATGATCAAGGCTTTGAACAACCCATTGCATTTTTCAGTAAAGCTCTCAGAGATGCACCACTAAAATACAACATAATAGAAAAACATGCTTTAGCTCTATTTAAAGCTATAAAATATTTCAGAGTGTACATGCTTCATTCACATATAATTGCATATGTCCCCAATGCAGTAGTTAAAGACATTTTGACTCAAGATGGACCAGATAGCAGAAGAGGAAAGTGGATAGCCACAATCCTTGAATATGATCTAGAAATTAAACCAACTAAACTCATCAAGGGACAAGGTTTAGCCAGACTGATGGATAAATCTAATTGCAATGCCTTAGACATTAATTTCATTGCACACGTAGATGAACAGGAGGAGATGGTGACTCCATCGATCAGTGAAGCCTATCAAAACTCACCATGGTACTCTGACATAATCTTTGTACTTACAAACTTACAAGCTCCTCCTGGACTTACCAAAACCAAGGAAAGATCTATCAAACAAAAAGCAATGAAATTATGTATCTTAAATGATGCATTGTATTGGAGAGAAAGTACTGGAATTTTACTTAATTGCTTATTGAAATCTGAAGCTGACAAAATCCTTGAAGAGTTTCATGTAGGTGACTGTGGTGGACATCTATACTGGAAGAGCATAGCTGATAAAATAATTAGAGCTGGTTTTTATTGGCCATCCTTATTTTCAGATGTTAAAAAGTGTGTTACCTCTTGTCATAAGTGTCAGATTTTTTAAGGTAAAAAGAAACTTTTTCCATTGCCTCTGAAACCAATATCCACAGAAAAACCATTTCAGTTATGGGGTTTAGACTTCATAGGTGAAATTCATCCTCCATCCTCAAGTCAACACAAATGGATTCTAACTGCTACTGATTACTTTACTAAGTGGATTGAAGCAATTCCCACTAGGCAAGCTACAGAATCAGTTATTATCTCATTCATTGAAAGTAATATTTTGTCTAGATTTGGATTCCCACACAAAATTATCACAGACAATGTTGCTTCTTTCAAATCCAAAAAGATGATTGCTTTCTGCCATAAATACCATATTACCTTAGGTCATTCCATAGCATATTACCCCCAAGGTAATGGTTTGGCTGAATCCTCGAATAAAATTTTAGTCAACATCATAAAAAAACTACTCCAAGATAATAATAAAAACATGGAACAAAAAGATGATATATGCCCTTTGGGCTGACAGGCTTACTACAAAAAATTCCATAGGAACTTCACCATATCAAATTGTTTATGGTATAGATGTAGTTTTTCCTTCTTCCTTGGGTGTCCCAGTCATGAAAATCATCCAGGAATCACAGGTAGAAACTAATGACATTCAAAGAAGAATCAATGATACCATACACCACCAACAAAACAGAGATGAAGTTTATCAAAAGTCACAAGTTTTACAAGACAAAATCAAAAAGATTTTTGACAAAAGAGTCAAGGAAGATGACTTTTTCATAGGAGATCAAGTTTTAAGATGGGATGCAAGAAGAGAGGATAAAGATAAACATGGAAAGTTTGAATTTTTGTGGCAGGGACCCTATGTCATATATGGTTACAAAGGAAACAATTCCTTTTTTATCAGGAATTTGGATGGTACAGAGCTTCAAGAAGGACCAGTAAATGGAAGAATGTTGAAACATTACTATTCCTTGCAAGTCACTTAACAGTTAGATCCATTTACTTTATCATTGTAAATATTCATAGTTAGAGTGTAAGATTGGATTGGATATATTATCTACAAAGTTGAAGCCCGAAGAGAAGGCCCTAAGCTTTGCAGTATAACATATCATAAATATGATTGTTGCAGAACACAGGAGACATTTACAGATTCACCAAGGTCAATGGATAAAGCTACTGATCTCAGAGTTCTTGGCATTTCACCAGGAAAATCTATCTCCAAGTGGAGCTGATGTTAGCAACCTATAATATAGGGGTCATAATTTTGACTTGACTATTGGTAATTTTCTAAATTTGTACATACTTTTCCTTCTGCAAGTTGTATTCACATATTTTGTAAAAAATAAAAAAAAAATCAAAAAAAAAATCAAAAAAATCAAAAAAGAGGGTAAAAAGTCCTAAAAGAATAATCAAAGGACTTAGAAAAAATAAGATACCCCAAAAGAAAAAATGAATAAAACATGAAAGTGAGAAAGCATAAATGCCACTACTTTTTACTTTTTGACTATGGCAGAGTTTCAATAAATGCCATTAGTCCATGATGAGTTAAATAGTTCAATCTTAACTTATCATTTTGCAATTTCTATTGTTTTAGATAGAGAATAATGAGTTATTAGACAGTTTAATCCTAACAATTCAGTAGTTAGGTAGAGAAATAAAGTGAATCCAAAAGTTTAATCTAGATTCATGGATGAAATAAGTGTAGAGTTAGATAGTTTACATGCTTTCAGAAAAAATAAATGTTGTGAAAGTTGCTAGCTTAAATACACCTTGTTACAAAAGAAGAAAAAATGTTAGCATGGTAAGATGGGTAGGTAGAAGAAGGTGAAAAGTCTCAATGTAAATATCATTCATCATGGGCTTCAAAATAATGAACTTCCCCTTCCCATAGTCATGAAACATTCTAGACTATCAGTCAAAAAGGCTCAAGGCATTTCCTTGACTTTTGTTGGGACCAGACCCAAAGCTCTATGACTGATAAGTTGAAAGTATGAAATGTCTATATTAATCCCTTAATCACATCATTTACCATACATACACTCATTCCCCTGAAAAATTCTATGTAAAACTTCATTTTTACTTAAAGATACTCTAATCCTCATTTGATTAACCTCCCACATCATTTCAAAGCATAAAGCCCTCAAAATCACATTTTATCCTAAGTCTAAGTGATGAAGTTATTATAATGCAAATTTTCTTTTTAATCTTCACTTTCTTAGTTATATCAATGTGTTTTTGAATATACATTGTCCCCTTATCATATTAACTTTAACTTATTTATTAATCCCCTACAATTGACCTTTTCCTATTATATAACTCCTTTTATAAGTAAATCCCAAAAACCCACTTGTTATAACTTGAGCCAAAGTATTATATTCCCACATGCTTAAATAAAACCCCCCTTATAACCCCTTTGGCTGAAAATTTTATCCGTATATTTAATCCCGCCCCTATGGTAATTAAATCTTTTCGATTTGATTAAACCATATAATAAAATATTAAGAAAAAAAACTTAAAACATGTATTATGCGTGTTTTAAACAAAAGTTACCTAAAGTTTTGTTAAAAATAAACTTCAATGAAAAACAACATTTTCCCTTATATAATTCTCACCCCAAGTCCCTTAACCTAAGTTCAAAACCTTAACCTTATATTTTTCCCCACATACATTCTACCTAATCCCAGTCCCTAACCTCGGTTAATTCCTTGATTGACCCTCCCGATCATTTGATTTTCTATCAAAAATAGTGTAAATGACTTAACCCGTCGGAGTCACTTCTGACCGTCCGATCCCCAAAAGTCCATTTAATCCTACGGTCAATCACTTATGCGAAAGATCTCAATATATTCACCCCTATCCCATCGCGTAAGATTTCCACCGTTCGATCTCCTTTCCATTGCCCAAGATCAACGACTCACGTCTAATCCGATAAAACGTTATCCCCGCACTTTCCCTTTTAATCTGGACCGTTCGCTCCCAAAAGCACGATCCAACAGTGATTTTTCATTTTCACACTCCAAACATAAACATTCGATGAACTTTCAGCAAAGCCGCATGAAATGGGTCGTTTTTCCAAACCACCCCGCACTTATGTGTCGCCACCACGTTATATTGCGTTCAAAATGCATAATACCATTTACCACCCTTCACCAACACGAATACCACTGGCGGTATTCCCTAAACCCAACCCATTTAACCCGAGTTTAATGTTATTTAACTATGGTTTCACCATCGGTTCAATACATTAAAACTTAACGTTTTATTCAAAATTTTCACTATTTTCCTTTTAAACTGGTGAAATCATCTAGAAACCTTCTTTCCTCGAGTTTTCACCATTAAACCCTGAGAAACCACGCAGAGCCTTTTTCAACCTACCAAAGTCATTTTTCGATGCTCCTTGCCCTGAATTTCAACCTCGAAAGTACTATATTGCCCTCTAAGAAGTCATTTTCGAAGAATTGAAGACTGCGAATGTCTTCAACCGAATTTCGCTGGTTTTTTAGGTATTTTTCTTCAAGCTTGCCCTTTGAGACTTCAAAATTCCTGTTATTTTCAAAATAATTGCCAAAATTTCATAATTAAACTGCATAAAACTGTCCATTTTACAGGTGAAACTCTGTCAAAATTTCCCTGGAATTCGTAATTTCCCTTTTTCGCAGTTTTTCCCAGACCTTGGTCTGTTTCACTGTTGAAATCGATCCTAATATACGTTCTGAGCTTTAAAACCCTTGCATTACTCAAAACCCTACTCAGAAACCCCATTTTCTGGTAGAAATTCACCAAGAAACCCATGTTTCTCATAAAGGAACTTAGAAAACAATTTAATCTTGCTTCATTTAGATTAAAAATGACAAAGAAATAAGTAACCCCCAAGAATGGAGGCCCAAAGTCTCAAAAGAAGTCTTCTGCAAAAATCCCTCAGCCTAAGTCCTTCAAAATTGACAAGCCAACCCCTGCACTCACGGCTGATTCTACAGAAGTGGTCAGACCAGTCCAGCCTCCAGTCATTTCCCCAGAGAATATCCCTTTAGTTGATCTGGACTATACAATACTAAACCCTAATGTAGAATTTAACCTGCTTCATGTCTATAATTGGTGCCATGGAAAATCAGTGGAAAAGGGTGACAAAGATATTCCAGTTTGGGAATCCAATCTGCCTAGATATATTGTCCCTCTCACTCATTCAGTTCCTAACTTTATCAGATTATGCCAAGCCTATTATATGCCAGAACAAAGATGCATTGTAAACAAAGAAAAAGAGATCATGTTTTACATCACTGAAGATTCAATAAATTCCATGCTACAAATGAATCATGACCTCAAATTTTCTTCCCTATCAATAGAAGATCTAACCCAAATATATCTTGACTTGGATTTCAATACCAGATTCAAAATATTCCAGACTTTTTGTCCAAAGCAAGTTGATATTCCTAAGTTAAATCCTCCTTTTGACACCTTTGATTTCCCAGATGAGACTTGACAGATTGTCTCAATGCTCTCCTTCATACTAGGATACAACAGTGATGAATTCACTGATGTGGCTATCCTAGGTTTTCTGTCAACTCTAAGCCCAGGTCAGTTACCATCCATTCTGTTCAATTTTGCTAGATTCATTGCTGAAAAAATGCATTATCAGTTATCCAGATTATCAGAAGAAGGAGTTTTTAGATACTCCTCTTATCTACTCTACCTCTTCCTATATTATCAAACAGATAAATTTCCCATTGAATGTCAGAAAGTGGATGCAGAAGGAAAGGTTTTGTCAGTAGTATTTTGGTCATCTATTCTAAGAAAATGGAACAGAGAGTATAGTTTTGTAGATTTCAATGACTCGTTTATAGCTCCTTCTATGTATCTTTTGGAAAAAGAGGAGTTCCCTAGGATCAATGATGAGACAAGAATAATTCTACAACTATCAGAGAGCTATAAAACTGGGGACTGGTATTTATATAAAAATCACACAGAAATCAGAGTGTATGGCTCATCCTTGGCCCCATATAAATTACTGAGATTTGTTACAACAAGAATATTTTCTTTGGAATATCTGAGATAACTATTGAATGTAGATGAAATCAACTTCATAGCTTCCAGGAAAAAGACCCAATTTAAGCTGAAAAAGAAAATTGGGCCATTCATTGTGAATAATAGAGACGCTGCCAATGAAATAAATGTCAAACTTAAAGAGTACAAGTTCCCATGTGGTTTTATATGGAATTATGACCCATAAGGTATTTTGAGTACAATGAGGATAAAATGCAAGTTGCTTGTTTACTTGCATGATCCTAAGCCCCATATTGAAATATATGCTAATAAAATTGAATGGGAGCTCAACACCCTATTTGATGATGATTCACAGGTAGTATAGGTAATACAGGTAGACAGTGGCAAAGGCAAGCAGATTTAACAGACACATGTCACTTCCACAAACCAAGAGACTGATAATGTGCATAAAAGAGACAGGGAAGGAGATAGTTTCATAGCTGAGACTATTGAGGACAAAAAATTCAGAATTCCTTATAGTAAGAGAAGTAAGATTACAAAAGAAGAAAGGGATAAGGCTGCAAATATTGAAAATAATTAAACAGATGATGAAGCTACAAGAATAGTCACTGAAACATTAAAAGAGCTTCAAAATGTAAAAATTGGAACACAACAAAAAGATACAGTCATGAAGGAAAACCAAGCTATTTTTGATTTTTCTCCTTCTTCTAAGGAAACTGACAATACAGAGTCAGAGATTCAGATCAGATTCAAACAGATTAAAGAGAAGAATGAAGAGATCAAGAATCAAGCGTATTCTAGATTTCTTAAGGAAAAGCCTGGAAACAAAGACAAGCTTCTTTCAGCATTTGATTATTCATTTAATAAATTAGTAATGTCATTCTTGAAGCCTGCAGTGACTGATCCAAGATCAGTAGTATATTTTGAAGTAGATGCAGATGCCATTCATGAATTAGATCAAATTGAATTTCATAGGAGCAATACTGAATTTCTATATTCCAAAATTGTCAGTAAGACTATGAAATCAATTAGGCTTGAGAAAACAGTGCTCAACCTCCAGAATCAAATGAAGTTTGACAAGGCCTCACTATATGCTAATAATTTGAGGATCAAAGCGCTAGAAGATTTAGTGATTGAAGCAGGAGTTGTTCCTGCTAATATGAAGATTGCAAAAAAATTGATTAAACAGAAAAATGAGGATATAGATGCCCTAAGAAAGCAGCTAAAGTTGCCCCAAAATGAAAATCCTCAAGCAAAGGAGATTCTTCAAACGAGAAAAACCGAAAATTGATAAACTCAAAAAACTTGTTCATGAGATGACTACTCAAATAAAAGAAATGGAAATTCAATTGGAAGCTTCCACAAGAAAAAATGAAGTCCTAAAGAAAACTCAACAGGTTCACATTCCTACAGTAATTCCTACTGTAAGTACTGTTATTCCTCACAGATGAGCACACTACAAGACCAAGCAGCCGTGATCAAAGCCATGGAGGACATATCTATTAAAGATAAAGAAATTCTTACTTTGAAAGGCATTATTAAAAATCTAGAAAGTTCCAAAAATGATGCCTTGATTACTTCTAAAGGACATGAGCAAAGGGCCGATCGACTACAAGAACAGTGAAAGATTACGCAAGCACAAGTAAACCTTACGGATCAAGTGGCTTATATAAAAAAATCATTTATGGACCAAAATTATTGAAGGCATTCATTCTCAATGGCCTTCAATTCGGATGATTTATGAACGAGAGAGAGTTACTTCAAGTTGCTAGAGCGAGAAATTGACAAGACTAAAAGAGAGATTGAGAATAAGCCGGCCCAAGCACTTCAACTCAACCTTTTTTTAACAGCAAAAATAGGGAAGAGTTGGAAGAATTGAAGATTACCGATAGGGACGGAGACCATCCTCCAAATCAAGAAGGTCCTAAATAAAAGAAACATGATGAGTAACTTAGAAGACAAATGTAAAGACATGAATTTTGCTATCTCAAGATTTTGGGCCAAATACAAGATATTATCAGAAGTAGGTTTGCCTAATATTCATGCATTGAATGACAAGTTGATGCCTCAAAAATATTATGATCTAAAAATCATAAATCATGCAAAAGATCAAGCCAAACAACCACCGCCACAAGGATCACCAACGGGGAAAAATACTTCTTCGGTGTTTTGAAAATCATGTTCTTTTTGGATAATGAGATCAAACATATGTTCACTATAAAGCCTAACTTTTGCCAAGTATACGAAGAAAACGAAAGCTACAAGAATTTGAAAACTATGAAGATCCCCTCTGCTAAAAAGTGGCAAGAATTCACGGATCCGTTGTGAATTTGATAGATAAAAAAACAGGGAAAATCACTTGGAAATTCATATTTTACTTTGTTTCCTCAAAGGTAAAAAAATACGAGGGTTAAAATGTATCGAGTAGGTGAAAGAGTATCGGTGAAAATAAAGTTACTCGTTGGTTACTTTTTAATTACCACGATAGAAAACTAGCTCAAAATAGATGAATAAAGAGTATCGACATTGAAAGTTAAAGGAAGGAAAGTTCTTCAACCACTTTCCACGATAAGATGCACCTAATGCCAACAAGTACTCACGACACATCAACAATCGAGTTCAAATTAGAATAATCGGTTCTATTTTTGCTTGTAAAAAGCTAACGACTTGCAAACTGTTTTGCAGCTTGTCCCTCTTGTTAAGTTTTCTTTCCTGTTTTTTATTAAAACATTATCTCAATTCCTGAGATATTTTGTAAACAGTTTTTTGTATAAATAATTTGCAATTCGAAGTATTCAGTGTGAAATAAAAATTTCTCAAGACAACTATAGTCTTAGTTGCTGGTCATATTGAAGTTGGTGAGTCAATTAGCAAAAGCAGCAGATTGGAAAGAGATCAGAGACATCATAGCTAAGGATTCTCGTGGTGACAAGATAAGTCTCGTTCTTTCCTTTTTTTTTAGTGTATTTCTTTAAAGTTTAAATTCATTCATATCATGTGTTTCTAGTCCGTAATGATCAACTAAGGAAAAAATTAAACAAGATTAGTGATAATAAGCTCCCTCGTTTCGAAACTTGTTGGCATTTTAATGTTTTCTACTTGATAACCGGACCACGTAAATTCTTAATTTCACTATGTCCCGATTTAGATCCCCTTCTTCAATCTTCTTATCTATAGCTTAAGGATTCTTAAGTGCCCTTTTGCTCAGATTCCGCCCACTCCATCAAATCAAGCCTATACAAAGCCTTAGAAGGTCACCTATCTTTCCCTTAGCACATTTGCATCTCTAAGCCTTATTGCTTAGTTCTTCTTGCCTAGACAGTTGACTCCATTGCCCAATATTCTGGTAGATCCTTACGGGTTTACCTTGAAATATTTTTTATTCCCACCAATCTTTTAAAATCAAACCCAACTACATAATCATAGCTAGCCTAATATCTCGTTACTAAAACAAAGCTAAATCATACGGAGAGATCCCTCTGCGGGAGTTCAAGAAGGCTAGATCTTGAATTCCCAAAGCAATTCTTGGTTACCCCCGGCATTCTTAACTACAAAAATCCCCATCCCACAACTTTCGAGAATTACTAGGGTGATAAAACATATTCAATAGATTGAATCCATTCAAAATATTCATGCCATAAACTTATCAAATTAGGGAGGGATTTCGCGAGATGCATGTACACATAGATACGGGCATAGGCTATGTATCGATTGTACTTTTTTTCCTCTACCACTTTGATGAAGGTTTCCAAGAAATTTCCAATCTCCTTGAGAGTGATTTCCTCCCAATATTCCTGCGGCAATGAGTAGAGGCGGATCCAAACTAGTGCCCAATTGAAGTCTTATTTGTTGGGATTGAAGTGTTTAACCCAATCTGCGCAGAAGAGCCCCGCCGCATTGAAGAAGTAAAGATCTCCATCCATGATTCGATTCTTGTCTTTGAGACATGTGAAGATGATGTTGAAGAAGCCTTTGGGGCCAAGTCGTAGAGTGACTCGACCCTTTGGCTTCCATTTTGCATTGATCCAACCATAGAGGGATTTTTTCGGTGGGCCAAAAACCTAATAAATTTTTCAATCGGAGGCATGGTCATGCATATACTGGATTCGACTATTGATTCTCTCTACCGTGAAAGTGGATCTCGAGCCTCTTGGACTCGATTGGTATGCGAGTTGATGAATTCACCATGGGAGCTTCATTGGCATTGACTCCTTCTAAACTTGACGATTTAGGGCCCGACTTGTCGGCCGCGACCCAATGAAGCCATGGCCGATGCGGGGGTTGTCGGATCCGTCCGAAACGGAAGAGTCGGGGTGTTTTCCGAGAGATGGGGGGGGCGGGTGACGGGGTCCCCCCCCTGCGGTTTTCGCCATGCGGAAGGCGATCGAGAGATCGCGAGTTGCGGGTAGCGAAAGGTGGATCGAGAGCGGTGATGGTGCCCACTACGAGCGCGGAGAGGAAACCCTAGGGTTTCGGTTCAATGCTCGTTCTACCATCGAAACAGTCGAGAAAATTCAATTTTTAAATTATTTTTTATTATTATTATTATTCAATTATTAAAAAATTATAATGACACAAATATAAATAGCATTTATAAGTTTTGAAAATAGATATGAATTATTAAAATTATGTTTATTTAACCCTTTTTTTAAATTACATTGTATATGAACATTTTAACTTTTATGTATATTTATGCCGTAAGATGTTATTATTTGAAAACAAGTCCCCTAGCCGCCATTGTGTCCATGTTTGAGTCATTGGATCAAATGTTAGACAAGCCGAAATGTTTTAGGCCATTAGATCCACAAGTCAATAGTTTTTTTATATGTTTTTTTTATAATGTTAGTTTTTTTTTCTTTTTTAATAAGTTAGATTGAATTTAAGTTTTGGTGACTTTTAAGTTAAAATGTTGTTATTAAAAAATTTGTTAGATTTTAACCTCAATTTAACATTTTGACTATGTCAAAATACACACAAAAAAAAATTAAATAAAAATATTGACACAATGTAATGAACATTTTAACTAGGTCAAAATACAAAAAAATATAAAAATAATAAAATAAAATAATAATAAACTATAAAAAACAACCCATGGTTATTATTTGAAAACAACTCCCCTAGATGCCGTCGTGTCTATGTTTGAGTTATTGGATCAAATGTTAGACGATTGAAATGTTTTAGGCCATTAGATCCACAAGTAAATAGTTTTTATATGTTTTTTTATAATGTTAGTTTTTTATTTATTTTTAATAAGTTAGATTGAATTTAAGTTTTGGTGACTTTTAAGTTAAATGTAGTTATTAAAAAATTTGTTAGATTTTAACCACAATTTAACATTTTGACTATGTCAAATTATTTATATATATATATATATATATTAAATGAAAAAGATTGACATAATGTAATGAACAATTTTACTAGGTCAAAATACAATAAAAAAATAAAATAATAATAAACTATAAAAAACAACCCATGGTATTGACCTATGGTATTCATGTGGAATGTTGTTTATTTAAAGAGAGAAATTAAGATAGCCTAGATCAATCTTAACTCTAGATCTACCAAGAGCCAAGAGAGATCATATGTCTTGATATGCAAACCTCTTTTAGAGTAAAAAGAGAATTGATCCATTTCGATAAATAATATAGATTTAAACTAATTATTTAATAAAACTATTTTTAAATGTTTATAACCATTATTCTTTTAAAATTTTACTTATTAAAATGTATCTAAATTTTCATACATTCAAATATGCATAGTTTTTCTTGTTCTATATTATTTTTGTTACAACTATTTTATTATTCAAAAAAATACATTGTTTTTTTTGTCATATATTATTTATGTTACAATTGTTTTGTTATTCATGAGTAGTATTTCTTAATATATAGAAAATTAAATTAATAATGAAAATAGTAATTTATATTTGTATTTTTTTAAATGAATATTGTTAAATGTGTAATTGAGTAAAATGTATTAAATTGATATTCTAATTTTTTAAGATATTTATTTTAAAAAATTCAAAGTATGGTGAGTTTTTGTTTTATTACGATTTACTCTAGATGTGCGGGAGAATGAGTCTATCTCAAGTCCCAAACAAAATTCTTCCTTCTCTTCATATTTTAGCTTGCACCTTGAGACTCCTCATCTCCTCCTCCTTGCACAAATTTAAACTATGAGGCACAAGGTAATTGTTGCATATAGGAACATTTAAATATGATAAGAAAAAATGTGATACTCAATTGTAATTTTCTCTACAAATGTGATGGCACGTTTAATGCGAGTATAAGCTACATGAAAATTTACGATCATGTATACAAGATCAAGAAAGCTATGCCCAATATCCAACACTTCCAAATTTTCTCAATAAACACAGTTTTCTATTGCTCTTGAATTAATGAAAGCCAAAAAGTGTGGTATTGTGTTATAATTTTCTCTACAAATGTGTTTGAGTTTTTTATCTCAATAAACTTGTTTTTTATTGCTCTTAAGTGATGAAATCCATCGTTGTTGCATATAGGAGCATTTATCTCTCATAATAAAAGTGTGATATTGTGTTATAATTTTCTTACAAATGTGTTGGAGTTGTTTTCTCAATAAACTTGTTTTTAATGCTCTTAAGTGATGAAATCCATCGTTGTTGCATATAGGAGCATTTATCTCTCATAAGAAAAGTGTGATACTATGTTATAATTTTCTCTACAAATGTGTTGGAGTATTTTTTCTCAATAAACTTTTTTTTATCGCTCTTAAGTTATGAAAACCATTATTGTTGCATATAGGAGCATTTATCTCAAATAAGAAAAGTCTAATATTGTGTTATAATTTTTTTTACAAATGTGTTGGAGTTTTATTCTCAATAAACTTGTTTTCACTACTCTTAAGTGATGAAATTCATTGTTATTGCATATAGGAGCATTTAGGGTTGATAAGAATTGTGTAATACTTTGTTATAATTTTCTCTACAAATGCGATGGAAAGTGTGCCATGAATGTTGACAATTTCATGGTTAATGTAATATAATATAAATAAAAATTCATTTATTCTACACAAGATCAAGAAAGCTATGCCAAGTAGACAACACCATAGAACAAGACATGTTGGCCGACTCCATAAATGCTATCAAATCTCTCTCGGTGTTGAAGATATTTTTTTCAATCGCCTTATTTTTTACTTGCTCTTGAAGTGATGAAAGTCATCTCTCCATACATTTTTTTATGTTTGCACAAAGAGCAAAAAAAACCAACTTCATATCAGCGATACTTTGAAAAGAACAAGAACATGGCGAGACACGAGGGACATCGGTGGTAAAGAACAATGTGATATTTTGAATATTTTCAAAGATCATGAAGGAAATAATACATAGGTCACTCAATAGGAATTGATCAAGATTAAATATGGAGGAACCGCACCAAAACAACCTTTGATTTTGAAGGTAGAAAATCAAGATCTATTTCTTTATTCATGAGGAATTCATGTTGCCATGATCAGACAAGGTATTTAACTTAACTTCAACACGAGGCCTCATGATTTTTTAAGCCTCAAGAAAGCGATGTGCATTAAGATTTCACTACTCGCTTCCATGGAAGAAAATTTTGATTTTCATTCCTTCATGATGGCTCTTTTTACTGCAACATCTTATTTCTTCTAGGCTACTCTTTCCTATGCTATTTTCTTACAAAGCGTTTCTTTTGCAACATATAATGCAATTGCTAATTATATATATTTTGTAAATTATTTAATGTAAATAAATATCCAGTCATTTATGAAAAAATAAAATTAGTTAAATTCCCATCACATAAACAACATTCAATTAAAATTCCTTTATGCAAAATCCAACCAATTGTCGCGACTCGTGACGCGGGAAGTTCCGAGCTTCCATTTAAATTTTAATTAAATAACTTTTAATGATAATGTATTTATTATACAAAATTACATGCTAGTTTTATTTAAATATGAAGTTTATTTTAAATGCGTTGTTTAATTTATAGGCAAATTAGGTTTTTTTTAAGTTAATTTCTAAAGATATTATATTTTTAAAATATATATTTATTTTGATAAATTATATTTTTAGGATTAATCTAATTTATAATCAAAAATAGTTTTTTTTACGGAATTTACTAAAATTTAGTAATATAATTTCAAGATTTTTTTTTGTTTAAAGTATGTTTTTGAATACATAAATGGTTTTAGCATCTTGGAAAAAGTACGGTGAAAAAAAATCATTTAGTCCAGTAAGTTAGATTAAGCCATATTTTTTTATATTTAATTTTTTCATACTTTAAATATATTTTTAAATATATAAATAAATTCAATATCTTAACTTTTAAAAAATTTTTACACACTTTTTAACGATACTTTTTAAGTTTTTCTTAATAGGTATATACCTTTCTCCGTAGTCTTTTTAGGTTTTTTCTTAATAGGTATGTACCTCTCCCAATAGTCTTATTTATAGTAGAAATAGTTTTTTTCCAATCTGAATTCACCAAAATTTGGCAATACAATTTCAAAAAAAATTTGTGTTCAAAATACATTTTTTGAATGCTTTGAAATGGATCTAACACCCTAGAAACGATGGTGCACTTGAAATGTGAATTATGTTGGTTAAAAAAATTGAAACTCACACGAGTCAAAGAAATCTCATCTTTTTGATGTCTTTGAAAATAATTTCGTCTTTAAACTACACCATATTTTTATATATTTAATTTTTATTGTTTAAAAAGTATAGCCTAGCTTCTTATGGTGGAAATGATCAACCGTAGCAATGACCACAAGATTTTTTCCATGTTTATCTAGAGAGCCAAGTAAAAAATTGTGCCTAATATTTTTCCATGTTGTTGGATTATTTTCTTAATGGATGGACTAATTTTTCAAATATAGGTAATACCACACGAACAAGATATTGTCATTTCGGTAGACAATGTCCTTAACAAAACCAAAAGAATTTAATGGTACATTAGATAGGTTTGAACGAAGAGGAGACATTATTCGTCGTAAAGATATGGGCAATCTTGTACACTGGTCCCTTGGATGAATCGGAGGTCCACACAAGCATTTTTTGCCACTTAACTCTTTATAAGAATTTAAAAGGCTTTAAAACCTAAGGCCCTATTATACCTATTGTTTTCAAAGACATCAAAAAGATGAAATTTCTAGACGATCAAGAAAATGAGAATTCTAAATGGTTTTAGACGGATTATTGAGGGAAAAAAATAATTTCGTGATTTAAACTACACCATATTTTTTTACGCCGATAGGCGTAACCCTGTCGGAAGGAGCATGTTTTGTGATTAGGCTAATTAATTTTTTTGATCCGATGGTCGAGATTGGAAGATGCCGGTATATTGCAGTCGTCGCCACTAAATCGATGGATGAAATCTACCCCACTAACTTCCTTGCATATCTAAATCGGTGTTTAAACCGTACTTAAATTAATTTTTTTACAAATCTTAATTAAAAATTTATCGTCCCATTTGTCGACCGCCACCTATCAAATTAAGAAATCCTCCCATCCCATAACCACCACGTTGATGGGCCGCACGTTTCTCATTACAAGACTGCTTGTCTCTTCGTAGACATGTGGCGATGGAAAGGGATATGGGGAATTTAACAGTCGCCACCTATAGAAACGTGCGCTCGCCGCCTATTATAAACCATTCGTCAAATGTTGAATGTGGCCACATACTCCATAGTAAGGTTTCAAATCGGGATAACGGTGGAGGAGTGGATGTGGTGAGTTGTATGGAATGTGCGAAGCGTTACCCGGTGTCCGAATCTCCGCCTTTTCCCAACCTTTGGTCCGTATGAGTTTTTGTTTGGTTTGGTTTGCTCGCTTTGTGTCCGTCGATGCACTCGATTCGAGTGGCGATGCCGTATTCGATCGGGTAAGTGCGATGGTGCGGATATCAAAGTTATTAATGATCGATGCGATGTCGGCTATCGCACTATTTCTTTCTCCGGATGCGGATGTATCGAACACCGAAGACAACCGATAAACCTCCAGGGTGATACCAGAGTTCCTTTATTTTTATCTTGCATTTTAATGTGGGGCCGTGTGTTGTATTAGAGACTCGATTTTCTTCCATGGCCGGTATTAAATTATTAATGCGTGTGGTTCTTATGGTAATGTAATGGCGAGGCCCCTGTGATGTATTCGAAGTTTCATCGACGAAAAAGTCGGAAGATTTTGATGGCCACTTATAGGGTTTCTTCAAAACAATATAACAAACCATTCGAGCTGCCAATGGGGAGATGGACCTTGGCCCTACTCAAGTTACAGGGCGCCGACTGCAACCCTTTCGGTGAAAACCAACGAAACATCGCTGAGAACTACTATCGGAATTTGCGAACAATCTTTCTTCAAGGTAAGAGTGCTCTACATATCTTTTTACCTTTGCATTTTGATCCGTGGGCGCCTTTTGAAGAATGTTTTGAGTGATGAATTTGTTAATACCCTTGCACCCATGAATGCCATCCTGTCAATGCACGAACTATAAAATTTTGCTCAACAACTAAGTTTAAAGGTTTGTGTTAGGGTGGTTCGAGTAAATTTGATAAGGATTATAGTTCAATCATGGCGGCGGGGGATGTATAATGGCCTCTATGTGAATGAATCTTTTTTCTTTGTTGTTTGGAGTTTGCATATTCTTAACTTTTCTCTCACTCGCTCAACTCTCGCGGCGGCATGTTGTTATGAAAGTGGGAGGAGGAGATAGATCGTCCATTAATGTGACACACGATGTCTGTAAGAGTAGAAAATAATGGTTTAGGCGAGCTTCGGCTTCAAAGATATTACTTGGTGGAGTGTGTTCGAATAGAGACATTTCGGTGAGGGAGAAGTACATTTATTCATTGAGTAACGGTATACCGCATTTTTCGGCAGAAATCATGAACACTTGTGTGTCCGGTCACGCAATTAGCGATATCCACATCGACTGCGTGCGCCTTCGCCTCGGCGGTTGAGGTAAACCCTAAAATTTTCCGACGGTTAGGGTATGGAGATTGTTTGGTGAACGACGGTCTCGAAATTGGAGGCCGGAGGTACGGTCTCCTTTAGCTATGCCAACGATTTCATGTATCCACTCTCGGTTGCATCTCGTCAAATGCGATGCTTAATTATGTTCAACGATCATGATGTGACTCTCTCATCTTGAGATCTATCCGGAATTTAATAAACTTATTCATTAATATCAATGCTTATATTCACTTATACATTTTTTTCTTTTTAAAGTTTTTTTCGTTGATGCTTTTCTATATATACGTATATATATACACTTTGTTTTCAAAACATAATTCAATTGTTTTAAAATATAATTACATTTTATTTATTTCATATGGTAATATTAGTCATCCATAATTTGATATATTAATGAGAAAAAAACTACATATCCTATTTATTTTTAAGTACCATAATGTAAATTTATTGTAGGGTGTTTTTGATATAGCAGAAGTTTGTAATGTATATTTTCAAGTGTGATGGTTGCTTAGTTTGTAAGCGAATTAAGTGTCTCTTCAATTGGCATCCTTGTAAGCGTTTTCTTAATATGAAACTATATACGTATTTTCAAAAAGATTTTGTTGTATGATGATGTTGAAATGTGAGGTTGTAAAACCCCGATTTAAAAAGTAGTATCGAAGTTGTTATTTTTGGGTATTCATTTTTCGTAGAGTTCGCTCCGTCATTTTATAATGGATCTTTCTATGGAAGAAATTAGTTTAGTAGAGATATCAAAAACAATGCTTAGAGAAGAACCATGGTTAAATATCGCTGATCTACTTCTTTAATTCCAACCCCTATTTCTCTAGATCTTATATTTATATATAAGCCACATTCTTCCATTGATTGGAAATTTCCTCCTATATATGCTAAATATGTTTATAAGCTTCATAAGCTTCATGGATGGGAATACTTCTCTCACCATTTCATTAAGATGCATTATGTAAACCATACTTCTCTCACTATTTCATTAAAATGCATTATGTAACCCAACCCTTTATTTGTAATGAGAACCCCTTCATATAAATATATTAGAACTCTATCTAATAGATTGGGAAAGTAACAAAAATATAATTATTGCTCGAATCCATTAGTCCGAACATTTACGAATGTCCATTCTCTTTGTTGTGTAGTTGATACCGAGACATAACGTGTTAGCATATGCTTTAATAGGTGGATTTCTAGCTCCCTTACATAATTAGTATTATCAATATTAATATTAAAGTTAATAATAATAATATATTAACTATTATTATACTTTGTCATATATTTATTACTCTAATAATAATTTTTATTATTATTTGATATTAAATAATTAATATGTAGGAATATACTAATATTAATAAATAAATAAGTTTTATTATTAATATTAATTATTTTGAATAAGAATAAGAATATTATTTTTAATATTATTAATATTAATATTAATAAATAATATTACCAACATTTAGTATTAACAATAATGTAACAAATTTTAATTTACAATATTATTTATTATTATTATTTTAATTTATTAATATTCGTTATATTAACAATTACTGAACATTAATTACATTAATGTTCGTAATTGTATTAATAACTATAAGTTTCAAACATGATTAAGGTTTATTAAAATTATTAATAACATTTAAATTATAACAATAATATTAATAACATTTTATTAATATTATTAATGTGATTAATTACATTAATATTGTTAATATAAATCCTATTAACATTAATATTGATAAATAATATTAATATTAATATTAATATGATTAATTACATTAATTTTTCATAATTGTATTAATAACAATAAGTTTCAAATATGATTAACGTTTATTAAAATTATTAATAACATTTAAATAATAACAATAATATGTTTTTTTATTAATATTTTTTTTAATTATATTCACTCTAAAAATATGATGATTAATATTACGAATGATATTACTATTGATATCAAAATTAACACTATTAATATAAATAGTATTAACATCATTTGTGATAAACAATATTTTTTAAAATATTGATTCCTAAGATTTATTAATCTCTTTATTAATCATGTGAGTTTTCCATTCATTTGTATTTAAAATATTTATTCTTAGCCTTTACTAATTTTTTTTGTTTTTTTATAGGTATCCCTTGGCCTTTTTTGATCTCTTATGTTCTTAATATTTTTCCCTTAGGTTCCCCAAATATTGGGTTTTAAATATTATTCCTAGACTTTAATACTAATGCATGGTCCAATTTCACATTATGAAAAACACTTGGCTCAATATGAAAATCAACCATGGGAAACCATTGTTAATTAGCATTAGCCATAGTCGATCAATGTCATCCATGATCAAATGTCACATTCTCACAAATATTGTCTCAATATGAAAATCACCCATTGCCAACCATGGTCATAGTTGGTCCAACGTCGCATTGTGACAACAATTGTCTCAATGTTTATATCAATTCCCTTGGGTTCACCAATTCCTTTGGTTTATAATATTAAACCCTTAGGGTTTATTATTTCTTTTGGTTTATAATATGAATAATCGATCAATGTCATCCATCATCAAATTGTCGAATATGAAATCAGCCATGGCCAACCATGGTCATACTTTGTCCAACGTCGCATTGTGACAAAAATTGTCTCAATGTTTAAATGAATTCCCTTGGGTTCACCGATTCCTTTGGTTTTTAATTTTTTTGGGTAATGGTTTTCCCTTGGGTTCACCAACTCCTTTGGTTTATAATATTAAACCCTTGGGTTTATTAGTTCTTTTGGTTTATAATATAAATAATCGATCAATGTCATCCATGATCAAATGTCACATTCGACAAACATTGTCTCAATATGAAAATCACCCATGGCCAACCATGGTCATAGTTGGTCGAACATCGCATTGTGACAACAATTGTCTCAATGTTTAAATCAATTCCCTTAGGTTCACCAATTCCTTTGGTTTATAATATTAAACCCTTGGGTTTATTAAATAATCGATCAATGTCACCCATGATCAAATGTCACATTCTGACAAACATTGTCTCAATATGAAAATCACCCATGGCCAACCATGGTCATAGTTGGTCAAACGTCAGCATTGTGACAACAATTGTCTCAATGTTTAAATCAATTCCCTTGGGTTCACCAATTCCTTTGGTTTATAATTTGTTGGGTAATGGTTTTCCCTTGGGTTCACCAATTCTTTTGGTTTATAATATTAAACCCTTGGGTTTATTAGTTCTTTTGGTTTATAATATGAATAATGACAACAATTGTCTCAATGTTTAAATGAATTCCCTTGGGTTCACCAACTCCTTTGGTTTATAATATTAAACCCTTGGGTTTATTAGTTCTTTTGGTTTATAATATGAATAATCGATCAATGTCATCCATCATCAAATTGTCTGAATATGAAATCAGCCATGGCCAACCATGGTCATACTTTGTCCAACGTCGCATTGTGACAACAATTGTCTCAATGTTTAAATGAATTCCCTTGGGTTCACCGATTCCTTTGGTTTTTAATTTGTTGGGTAATGGTTTTCCCTTGGGTTCACCAACTCCTTTGGTTTATAATATTAAACCCTTGGGTTTATTAGTTCTTTTGGTTTATAATATAAATAATCGATCAATGTCATCCATGATCAAATGTCACATTCGACAAACATTGTCTCAATATGAAAATCACCCATGGCCAACCATGGTCATAGTTGGTCGAACATCGCATTGTGACAACAATTGTCTCAATGTTTAAATCAATTCCCTTCGGGTTCACCAATTCCTTTGGTTTATAATTTGTTGGGTAATGGTTTTTCCCTTGGGTTCACCAATTCCTTTGGTTTATAATATTAAACCCTTGTGTTTATTAGTTCTTTTGGTTTATAATATAAATAATCGATCAATGGCATCCATGTTTAAATCAATTCCCTTGGGTTCACCAATTCCTTTGGTTTATAATTTGTTGGGTAATGGTTTTCCCTTGGGTTCACCAATTATTTTGGTTTATAATATTAAACCCTTGGGTTTATTAGTTCTTTTGGTTTATAATATGAATAATGACAACAATTGTCTCAATGTTTAAATGAATTCCCTTGGGTTCACCAATTCCTTTGGTTTATAATTTGTTGGGTAATGGTTTTCCCTTGGGTTCACCAATTCCTTTGGTTTATAATATTAAACCCTTGGGTTTATTAGTTCTTTTAGTTTATAATATAAATAATCGATCAATGTCATCCATGATCAAATGTCATGTTTTGAAAAACATTGTCTCAATATGAAAATCACCCATGGCCAACCATGGTCATAGTTGGTCGAACGTCGCGATTCAGACAACAATTGTCTCAATGTTTAAATCAATTCCCCGGGTTCACCAATTCCTTTGGTTTACAATTTGTTGGGTAATGGCTTTCCCTTGGGTCCACCAATTCCTTTGGTTTATAATATTAAAGCCTTGGGTTTATTACTTCTTTTGGTTTATAAAATAAATAATCGATCAATGTCATCCATGATCAAATGTCACATTCGGGACAAACATTGTCTCAATATGAAAATCACCCATGGCCAACCATGGTCATAGTTGGTCGAACGTCGCATTGTGACAACAATTGTCTCAATGTTTAAATCAATTCCCTTGGGTTCACCAATTCCTTTGGTTTATAATTTGTTGGGTAATGGTTTTTCCCTTGGGTTCACCAATTCTTTTGGTTTATAATATTAAACCCTTGGGTTTATTAGTTCTTTTGGTTTATAATATGAATAATGACAACAATTGTCTCAATGTTTAAATGAATTCCCTTGGGTTCACTAATTCCTTTGGTTTATAATTTGTTGGGTAATGGTTTTCCCTTGGGTTCACCAATTCCTTTGGTTTATAATATTAAACCCTTGGGTTTATTAGTTCTTTTGGTTTATAATATAAATAATCGATCAATGTCATCCATGATCAAATGGTCACATTTTGACAAACATTGTTTCAATATGAAAATCACCCATGGCCAACCATGGTCATAGTTGGTCGAACGTCGCATTCTGACAACAATTGTCTCAATGTTTAAATCAATTCCCCTGGGTTCACCAATTCCTTTGGTTTATAATTTGTTGGGTAATGGTTTTCCCTTGGGTTCACCAATTCCTTTGGTTTATAATATTAAACCCTTGGGTTTATTAGTTCTTTTGGTTTATAATATAAATAATCGATCAATGTCATCCATGATCAAATGTCACATTACGTGAGCCTTGTTGTCTCAATATGAAAATCACCCATGGCCAACCATGGTCATAGTTGGTCGAACGTATCATTGTGACAACAATTGTCTCAATGTTTAAATCAATCCCTTAGGTTACCCAATTCCTTTGGTTTTATAATTTGTTGGGTAATGGTTTTCCCCTTGGGTTCACCAATTCTTTTGGTTTATAATATTAAACCCTTGGGTTCATGTCATCCACGATCAAATGTCACATTCTAACAAACATTGTCTCAATATGAATGTCACCCATGGCCAACCATGGTCATAGTTGGTCGAACGTCGCATTGTGACAACAATTGTCTCAATATTTAAATCAATTCCCTTGGGTTCACCAATTCCTTTGGTTTATAATATTAAACCCTTGGGGTTATAAGTTCTTTTGGTTTATAATATGAATAATCGATCAATGTCATCCATGATCAAATGTCGCATTGTGAGAACAATTGTCTCAATGTTTAAATCAATCCCCTTGGGTTCACCAATTCCTTTGGTTTATAATATTAAACCCTTGGGTTTATTAGTTATTTTGGTTTATAATATGAATAATCGATCAATGTCATCCATGATCAAATGACACATTATGACAAACATTGTCTCAATATGAAAATCACCCATGGCCAACCATGGTCATAGTTGATCCAACGTCGCATTGTGACAACAATTGTCTCAATGTTTAAATCAATTCCCTTGGGTTCAGCAATTCCTTTTGGTTTATAATTTGTTGGGTAATGGTTGTCCCTTGGGTTCACCAATTCCTTTGGTTTATAATATTAAACCCTTGGGTTTATTAGTTCTTTTGGTTTATAATATGAATAATTGATCAATGTCATCCATGATCAAATGTGACATTCTGACAAATATTGTCTCAATATGAAAGTCACCCATGGCCAACCCTACTCATAGTTGGTCCAACGTCGCATTGTGACAAAAATTCTCTCAATGTTTAAATCAATTCCATTGGGTTCACCAATTTCTTTTGGTTTATAATTTGTTGGCTGATGGTTGTCCCTTGGGTTCACCAATTCCTTTGGTTTATAATATTAAACCCTTGGGTTTATTAGTTCTTTTGGTTTATAATATGAATACTTGATCAATGTCATCCATGATCAAATGTCACATTCTGACAAAGATTGTCTCAATAGGAAAGTCACCCATGGCCAACCTTGGTCACAGTTGGTCCAACGTCGGATTGTGAATTGTCTCAATGTTTAAATCAATTCCCTTGGGTTCACCAATTCGTTTGGTTTATAATTTTTTGGGTGATGGTTTTCCCTTGGGTTCACCAATTGATTTGGTTTATAGTATTAAACTCTTGGGTTTATAATGTTAATCACACATTCGGTTTATTACTCTCTTGAGTTTAAAATACTATTTCTCAGGGTTTGTTAATTTCTTAGATTTTTCAGTTTAAAATATTAATTCTTAGCGTTTATTAATCTTTATTGTTTATAATATTCATCCGTTAGGTTTATGATATTTATCCGTTGGGTTCACTGATTCCTTTGCTTTATAATATTAAACCCTTGGGTTGATTAGTTCTTTTGGTTTATTAATCTCTTGTGTTTTTATTTTTGATCCCTTATGTTTATAATATTTATCCCTTGGGTTCACCAATTCCTATGGTTTATAATATTTAAACCTTTGGTTTATGATGACATTGAGTTTGTATTATTAATTATCCCTTGGGTTTATTAATATCTTCACTTTAAAATATTAATTGTTAGGGTTTATTAATCTCTTAGGTTTTTTTGTTTTTAAATTTTGTTTCATATGGTTTATTACTCTCTTGAGTTTAATAATGATTATTAGTAATATTATAATATTATAATAATATTATTAATATATAATAAATATTATTATAATATTATTAATATATTATTAGTTTTTCTGGTTTATTAATAATATAACCATGTATGATATTAATATATAAATAAATATTAAAATATTAAATATTATTTTTATTATTTTTATATTAATAAATATTATTATTATATATTATATATATTTCAAGATAATTTATAGTATGTATATAGTTAATATTAATAATATATTAATAAATATTTTTAATATAGATTATTAATACTTATTATAATATAAAAAATATATATAATATATTTTTGTATATATTAATAATATTATAAAATTACTAATATTCATTATAAATAAATATTCAAATATTTATTAATAATGATTATTTCTAATATTATTATATTATTAATATATATTATTAATAATATATATTAATAGTATTATAATATTTTAATATTTATTTAGTAATATTAATAATATTATAATATTACTAATTATAATTATAAATAAATATTGAAATATTTATTAATATTAATAATATATATTAATATTACTAATTATAATTATAAATAAATATTGAAATATTTATTAATAATGATTATTAGTAATATTATAATATTATTAATATTATATATTATAAATAAATATTCAAATATTTATTAATAATGATTATTAGTTATATTATAGTATTATTAATATGCATTATTAATAATAAATATTCATAATATTATAATATTACTAATAATTATTATTAAGAAATATTACATTATAATGTTACTAATAATCATTATAAATAAATATTCTAATATTTATTAATAATGATTATTAGTAATATTATAATATTATTAATATATATTATTAATAATATAACCAACTATGATATAATATATATTATTAATGTATTATTAGTTCTTTTGATTTATTAAAAATATAGCCATGTATGATATATTAAATTATTATATATTATTAATATTTTTTTATATTAATATATATCATATATATTTCAAGTTAATTTATAGTATGTATATAGTTAATATTTTTAATATATTAATAAATATTTTTAATATATATTATTAATATTTTTATAATATTATTAATATATAATATATATTTTTCAAGTTAATATAATAAATTTATCATATATAATATTTATTTATTGATATATAAATTAATGTGATGGGTAGTGGATATAGGCCTATCGGGGTATATCAATCACATTGGTAAATGTGGTTGTAAATCTATTTTATATACGCCTATCGGCGTATATCAACCACATTAGTTTTTACTAATGTAGTTGTGCTAGTTGT